>VWZX01002122.1:2603672-2847899 GCA_013399015.1 Galbula dea
GGGCGTTCGCAGCGGCACTGGCGGCGCGGGCCCGGCCGCCTCCGGGCGTGTAGTAGTGGCGGGGGCGGCCTGCAGCCCGTCCTGTCCGCGCCGGGTGGGGTTATTGTCGGCTCGGAGTACGCGGTGAGCGTTCCGAGTTATTGTCGGCGCGGAGCGTTTCCTGTACTCGGGCGCCTTCTTGCCCCACAAAGGAAGGGCGGCAGTCGTCTGTGGGGTTCGGAGGCCGGCGGTGAAGGGCAGAGGGTGGTTTAGCCACACGCGGGCCCGGGCCTTGCCTCTGAGGGAGCGGGGGAGGGGAAACTGGGGACGGAGCGGTGGCAGGACTGTCTCCGGCAGACAGCCGGCTGCTGAACGTACCGGCCGGTTAATCGTTTGGAAACAAAGCTGAAAGCTATTCGCGATGAGCCGCAGGCACCGCGTGCAAGCGCAGCGAAGCCCCTGTGCTTTGGAGCAGGCAATTTAAGCATCTGTTCGGAGCGTGCAACTTGAAACAAAGGCAGGAAACCTATGGATGAGGAAAGCACAGGTTTCTGTAGCTGAACCTCATTGTTTCTTGGCCCTGTGAGTGGGTAGCAGCATTAGTTTGTAATGCTGTATGCAGATGAACCATAGCAGGACATAATAGACATACAGAACTTCAAAAGCAACTCTTTTAGTTTCAGGTACATGATTTTGTAGTGTTTTCAAAGACAGCTTTTATACTGAGGAAGTGTTTCAGGCAGTTACTGCTTTGTTGGTGGTGTTTTCTTAAAGTTATTATTCTTTTTTCAAACGAGGGTGGGGTTTTTTATAGCCCTAAAAGTCTCAATAGACATTTCCAAAGAAAGTTTAACTTTTGTGAGTTACTTATTTTGGAAAATATTTACTGTAGATTAATAGCTTGTAATGGGGTAGCAAAACTTTTTATAGTTACCACTTGTATGCAGTTACAGTAGTGCCAATTTCTGCAAGTGAGAGAGGTTACTGCTGAAAATACCTGACAAAAATTCAGGGTAACTTCTGAAAACATCTGTACATACAGGATGTCAAGGTTTCTAATACCCTTCAGGTAGCATTTTATCAGACTTTGACTTTTGGGTTTTTGAATCATAACTATTCCCTTTATTAATACTGCCCTATTAGCAATGTGTGTGAACATCTGAAAATGCGTGTCCTTTTCACAGCAGCTGCTCTTGAGTGGAAAACTGCTGTCATGATCATTTTAGAGTTTGGAGGAACTGGGACAGGGAGAAACCAATCATCAGGATTAGAAGAGGATCAAAATCAGAAAGAGAAAAGGGAGGGCAGGAGAATTAGAAATTCCGAAGTATTCTGGAGGCACAAAGATAATTTATGTAGAGAGCAATAAATTAGATGATGGACCTTCTCTTCTTAACACCCTGATTAATTCATGTGTTTCCTGCACTTGTATTTTAATACAATCACAATTTTGTGTTATTGGTGCCCTGTTGTCTTTAAGCTGTTTTAAGACCTGGACTGGCTCGTGGTGTTCTCTGTAATTATTTTGGAAATACACACAGTGTGTACGACTGTCTATAAATCAGCTTTATAGTATGGAAGATGGTTAGGTAGAAGTGTATAATTTCAGGGGAGTTGCTTGACCAAGATTAGTATCTTTCTATAATTTAGCCTTTGACTACGTGACTACTGTTGGTTATGCCTAAATACAGACTTAATTATGCAGGACAAAAGTACTATATTTTTTGTTTAATAGATAGTTATTACATTGAAACAGTTGTCTTTAAACTGAAAAAGCTCAGTAATGGTTGCTTATTTTCTGGGTATTTATTACTGTGTTGGATTTAACTATATAAGTAAAGATGGCTTGGTAGATATTTTGTCAAGGTTTTCAGACTTTTGACAGGTAAGGAACTAGAGCTATACTTAGGTATACTGTAGAAGTGTTGAAATATCTACCACTCCCTATTGCATCCCAGTTCAGGGACAGGAAAGAACAGTCTTTGTCCTGTTATCCAGGAAAATACAGTTCTACAGAATACAGGGAAATTCTTGTGTTTTCTCATCTTTGTACAATGATACTGTGTTTTTTTTAAACCCATTCTGTCAAAGTGCATTTTGTGAAGAAAAGTTTTAATTCAAGAAATTTTTTTTAGTCCTGTTATTGAGAAAATGCCAACAATAATAAAAACATAAAATGTTTGTTTAAGTCATGGTATAAAACCTTAAATCCTAAATACTGTTTACTTTCCCTCCTGCTGTTAGACCTTATTTAACAGCTTTGTATTTTGAAGTTCTGTCTTCAGTGTTTTGGTTGGTTAGGCTTGTTTGAACTTACTGGGAAAGTTTTATCTGAAAATTTTCATGTGTTCCTCTGTTACTTTTAGCTGTGCACTTTTTTTTTCCTGGGCATGACTTCATCTTGAGGTATTCTGAAGAACATTATTTTCAACCTTGTAACAATTCACCAAGAGATTTAGTTGATTTGGAAAGCTGGGCAGATCAATTATTTTATTATGCCCTGGTGTTGATGGCAGTTAGGTTTTTATTAAGTTATTTATTGATAAAACTTTCTGTACTCAATTTCATGGCAGATACACAGCTGACTGAAAAAAATACTTTAAATCTGCACCCAAGATTTTTAGGTGTTAATATTTTTAAGTCACAGTAATATATTAATAATTTAAATGAATCTGAATGCCACTGCATCTGTGGGCCTGAGCTGAATCTTAAGAATAAAGCAGATGCTGTGATCAGTGATGGTTTTATACTTCTGCACATGTTCATGTTGCTTTGAGCTAACCCATTTCTGAGGGAGGAATTTGGCCTGTAAAATATGGAGCTGGCACTGATGAATGAACAAATCTTGACTGGGGTTCTGAGTGGGTAGGTTTATAAACTCAAGAAGTGTTCTGTAGGAGTGGCAGCAGCACTCACCCACCAAAAAGCCTTTCTTAAGACAGAAGAACACAGTTCAGAACTGCTGGCTACTTTTTTTCACAAAGCAAGGCCACTGTTAGTGTGCTTACATTGTTTGTTTTTTCCCTCTCACTTGCTTAATGTGGGGAAAAGTATGCATCTAGCACAGTATTTTGATGATTTGTCAGTTTTTACTTTGAGTGTCTGTTAAGGTTGTAAGAGCACTGTGACCCAGAATGAATGATGACTGGCACAGCCAGTGTGCTGGGAAGACTGTCACCTGTCCGTTGTGTGCTTGGTTTGTTTGTGTTTTTTTGCCATGCTCCTTTATCCAGCTGATTTGCGTGGACAACTGATTGTCTTTAGTGTGTCATGTGTGCTAGACATAAAAACATAAATGTGTGAAGGTCTTTTGAGATTTAGCTTAAGAAAATTAGTATGTACTTTGGTATTTCTGAACTTGAAATTTAGTCTCTTGAATCTACATGGTTATGTTGGAAAAAGTCACAGTACTTTGCTTGCAATTTTGTTTAGGAACTGTTGTGTGCTACTTGGTCGAGTATGTTGTACT
Source organism: Galbula dea (assembly GCA_013399015.1). Lineage (NCBI taxonomy): Eukaryota > Metazoa > Chordata > Aves > Piciformes > Galbulidae > Galbula > Galbula dea. The sequence goes on from VWZX01002122.1 coordinate 2,607,121, forward strand.
GAAACAAGTAAATCCTTGATATGGTCTGAACCCATAGTTCAGCTTTTTTCATTAATGTTGATCTAGAAGGACAGGTGTAAGTACCATTTGTGGTTTGTTTTTTTGTTTGCTGTTTGGGTTTTTTAAAATTTAAAAAAAATTTTTTAATTTGATTTTTTGCTAATGTGGCAGTAAGATCTCCCATATTTTGGGAAGAGCTCATAAAGCTGAAGAGCTTTGAGTTAGCACCTTTATGCTAAATCAGTGAAAAAAAAAAATAGTTCATGCTAGTTGATCATGTGGTAAATGCTACAAAAATAGATGTGAGAAAGGAAGGACTATGTGTGTATAGTTCTATATGCGTACATAAGTGAACCTTGCTGACCTCTCAAACTGAGTCCTACTTTTTTTTTATGGGGCAAGTTTTGATGATTGAATGGCTGATGAGGGCATTGTGTTTATAGAGGCAGGATTGTGTTGGTTGTATTGAAGATCTGTATTTGGCTTTTTCCAATTGGAAACATCTCCCTTCTGGGTAAAAAAGAGGAAGAGTGGGCTTGAGGAGTTGATTTGCTAGTAGTTGATACTCTGATTAAACAGTGTCCTGCATAACACTAAGTTGAATAGTGCTAGAGTCGTACTTGGGCTGATAGAAATTCTTGAGCTCTGTTTGAACATAAATGCCACTGCATTCAGGTTTGTTTTTATAAGCTGTAGGGAATGTTCTGAATAACATGTTTGTATCTGAGACAGACTTGCCTCTTTCTGGCCCTTTGCATTTAGGAAATGTGTGGTTTGTACTGCCTCAAGGTCAGAGTATACTATCACAGCAGTGTAGTTGATTGATGCTTGTGCAGTGTCAAGTAGTACAGTTGGCATAGCTGGCGTTCATAGGTCAGAAACTTCTCACACTTTTGCCAAACCCAAAGATTAGCAGAAAAAGCAGAACTATCAGTCATGAGATGGGCAGAGGGACAGCACATCTGAAGAGTTAGGAGAGCTCTGTAGAAGTGGTTTGAAGATCCAGGTTTGTTAGTGCAAGCTGTGTAATATATGCTAAAATACATACTCCAGAGAAATGCTTTCACTGATGGAGATTTGGAGGCTTTTTTTAAATCCATTTGCTCTCTGTACACTTGGACAGCTCTCTGTTTACTGTATGGGAAGTGCCTAATAAAACTGTGACTTCTGTTGCTGCTCCTAGATGCATGCTAATAAGCATCTGGTATGTAGAACTGTTTACCAAAATGTTCATTAGAGCATTCTCATCTAAAGTTTGATCTCAATGTAGTTTGTCAGTTTTGTTGCTTATCTGTGAGCAGCAACAAAATGAGTTACCACTTAAGTGCAGTCTTGATAAATGCAACAAGCCTTCTTTTGTATTCTGACTTATAGATAGGTGGCATAGCCACTACAAAAATGAGAAATAAAAACAGTTCTGAGAAAGAAGGGTTAAAGAACATGCTCCCTTCTCTTAATTTATTGTTCTGTCTCTGTTCTGTACTGCATTCCCTGCATAAATGGGTAGATGGATAATCTTAGTGAGACCCTATAGCATATCTTTTCTCTGGTTGTTGGAAGACCAGTTACTGTCAATATTGAATATTTGATCTAGTCTTACACATGTATATGTATAATACCTCTATACACATGTTTTTAGTGAGGTCATCTCTGCATTTTGATCTTTTATAAAGACATTCTTTGACTTCTGCATTTCCCCATCATGCTTTAAATATAGTAAATGCAATTATTATAAGCCAGAATTTGTTTTGTAAGTAGTTAAAACGTTTAAGTACAGCCAGATGCCTAGAAGACCTCATTATAGAGTTTGGAGGCTACATTTCTTTGGAATCAAGCTAAAAGCCTCTAGGAAGATAAACTCTCTGAAGGAATATAAATCAGGTTGAATATGAAAACACCTGAGAGAGAAAAGAACCGTGTGTGTAGTTCAGGACATGTCAATAAACATGACAACAGGTTACAACTCTGACTAAAATAAATATGACAGAAAAATAAAAATTAATTGTAATCACCACTGTGAAGAATTCAGGAAAACTTTTTGCTTATTTTGTATTCACCCCCACCACCATGGTACTTAAAGTAGTGAAGAAAATGGAATTTAGGATAAAACACAGTAACAACAGTATAATTGTTTATATTTTGTATCTGATATTTCTTTATATTTCTCTATATATCTGTATAGGAAACTGTAATAGTATGATCTCTTCTACAATAAGTATATGTAATTAGAGATTTTATGTGTGTGTATATATACACAGTGCTTGCTTGTACATAAAACATGCTTTTTCAATTCCACTTTTTTGAGATAGAGTAAAAGCAGAGGAATTTTGAAACCAGTAATGAAAATGAGACACGATTCACAGTTTGACAGTGGGAAGACTGAGAAGGTGTTGAGGGACTGTAAGAGAAAAAAAGAGTGAGGATGGAGGAAATTGACAGTGTAAGAGCAAGAGGCCTTTAATTCTAAAAAACAATAGTTTTGAAGTTGGTAACAAGGGAAATATATTTAACATAAAGTATAGAATTTGCTTCTTAGGAGGTCCTGAAGTTTAAAAGCTTGCTGGGATTTAAAGCCTTAAGAATTCATATGAATGCCTTTCTTTCATAAGCCAACTACTTACTTGAGAATAACAAATAGCCTCTGTTGTCTCTGCACTAGATTTAGTTGCACATTCTTTGAAGTAGCTGATATTATTCACTGTCAAATATCTGGAGTAGGGGTCATTGAAGGGGCAATTTCATTACTCTGAAATAAATGTTGCTGGATTTTAGCTTCATGGAAATACGGTTTTATACTCACAATACCTCATTTTCTGAGAAATCATAGACATTTAAAATATTATTTGGGATAGTTTGTGCTTTGACTAAAGGCAAAACCTAATTTAAAATGTTCAGAAATTTTCCACTTAATGCTCTTAGTCGTGCTTATTGAGCAGCTACTCTAATTTATGTCTATATTGCATTATTGCAGAAATATTCTTTCTGATGCTGTTTGAAGATGTTAATATGTAAGATCTTGTGTTCATGCAGAGAACTGTTTTGTACCAACCTCCGAGATCATTGCTGTGGAAGAAACTGAACTTAACAAGAAACAGCGCAATACTGGCAAATGGCAAAAAATGGCAAAGCCACATGCTTTCACAGGTAAGCAAATTAGTCTCAGGATGCTTGTGCTAATTACAATTTTGGAGGTACTTTAGCACAAACTCAAAAGGAGTCGTCTTTGACAGAAATGTCTTAAAAAACCAAAGCACCCTCTGTCCTTCTCTCCCCCTTCCCCCCCCCAAAATAAACAAAAACCCCCTCAACCAAAAACCCCACAAAACCAAACAAAAAAATCCATCAAAAATCTGCTAGTTTACATTTAAAGACTCTTACTTTGGAAGATAAACCCTTCCTTTAAGAACACATGCTGGTTTTAGTTATTTAATGAAGTCCTAGCTTCTTATGTTTCTGCTGCTAAATGATTCTGCAGGATGTCACTTTCTGCTACTGGACTAGAAATTGAAGGGAGAGGCTGGAAAAAAGTCCTAAATGTTTGGGGTTTTAAAATTATCCCTAAACAACAGAATGTGTGCATGTAATGTTCTTTGTGTTATTGACTGCATTCTTAAAAACAAAGTGCCAGAGATAAATTTCTGTTTCTTTTGGGGAAAGAGCAGTGCAAAGCTGGGACAACTGTGATTGCTACCATGCCAAATTTTGTTGTGGTGTACTTTCCTCACATTTAGTCCTTCAGTAACAATGACTGGTGATACTGTAAATGGAAAGGTAAGGGTTCTTCTTGTCTCACCAGTCTAGTTGTTAATACACAAGACAACTCTAAATATTTTTTTCTCATATTTCAGCTTAATGAAATTTAATTCATCCTGGTGGTTATATGGGAGCTGATGCTGAGGGGTGGGTTTATCCTCTTAAGCTTATGGCATTTTATATTATGTAGACATTGCAGACTTTAATATGACTTAAATAATATGTAAGCTCAGTGAACTTTTGTCTATAATCAATTTATGGAAAATGGATTGTATTTGGTTTAAAAAGAAGTTATGTTTGGGTGTCTACTATTAAGTAATGACCTAGAGCGAGTGTTTCCATTTTGACGTTTTGCTGATGTCCTGTTCTCTTACTCTGAATGCTTCTGTCATTTGCAGAAATGTGTAGTGGATGTTAATTGCCACGTGTTACCAAAAGTACCTGTTTTGGAGGTCTGTCTGAAATGTTGTCCTTTCACAGCACGGTCTCATTGTGCCTTTCTTTTATTTGAAATGTGAACAGTGTATTATGTGAAAAAAGCCCGAAATCACCGCTGGCGGTGCAGTGACGTGACATTTTGGTGTGCTGATGAGCACTTGTGTAATCAGTGGATACAGGCACTGAAAGAATCACTTGAAATGCAGAGTAAGTTTCACTAAACTCCTAACATTTGCAGCATCATTTTACAGGCTTGTCTGTAAATGAACATTATTTTGATACCTGCTTTTCTGAACTCTTGCGAGCAACTTATGCTCAGGAGCTGAGGGCACGGAGAGTTAGTGTCTTACTGTTTTTACTGCTTTGATGTCTCACATAGTCATAAAGTTGTACTTTTTTTTTTTTTTACTCTAATCAGTCAGAACTATAGATGTCTTTATAATTTTGTCCAGATGTAAGTTATCCTCACAAAACAGGGACATGTTAGAAATTTAGCAAAGGCTTTAAATGACTGTAGCTTTGGAGGAAGTAAAGGGCAGATGTAAGCTCAGAGATTTGAGGTACTCTAGAGATCTGAGGATAAGGACTGTAACAACTGTAAGGCTTATGGGTGGCTTTTTGTGTGTTTGTGTCACCTTTCCAGTCTCTTGTCAACAATGTGCCTTACGTAATAGCAGTTCCCATTAATCATTTGTGGGACAGAAAAAAAAAAAGAAGAATGAAAAATGTTTTTCTGAACAAGCACTGGAAGCATGCATCTTGCTAATGTTTTTGATTTGCTTACATTACACAAGGTACCTGGCTTCCCATAAAACATTTCCAAAAATGGGATTTATGCACCCATTCAGAACACCTGTGGGGAATGTGGCTTGGTTGGTCATTCTGTTTGAGTGTAGGTGTTCATCCTATTGGTAACAAACTAGTTCAGAGAAGGTAACAGGTTCTCAGAGGGTGAATGGTGCTTTGGATGTGTGGCAACTTTAAACCATTGACACAGTCTGGGTCGGGTGGATTGATAATGCAAGTGGGCTGATCTAATAACTGTCTTTATTCTTTCCTTTTAAAAATAATTCAGAATGCCATCTGAGGGAGTATGAATGTTATAACAGGTCTTTGTGTTCCATATAAAAAAGGAAGACTCTCTAGGTGCAGCAGCCATTACCATTTTGTGTATCTGTACAGTGATGTAGTCTTATTACCACACCAATGTAAGCCTGTAAATATTAGAACAAACTTGAGATAGTAACATCAAAGGTGTTTTCTAGGAGGAGGGGATTAGGCTATAGGGCAAGCACTTGCTCTGCAGTGTGTGGTTTTGTGAGGTGTTCTTATGTCTTTATCACAGAAAGGAAATGCACTTTAACTGTTACCAAGGGAAGCACTTTGTTTAAATAACTTTATGTGTATATTTCACTCACAAGCCTTTGCTATTGCTGCCCTTGGTTTGTCTTTTGTCTTGTATGCCTGTGATACTAATGTAATATAGTGGAAAGGTATTGCAAGAGTAATGTGCATAAGAATGTGAGGTATGGAGTCAGATGAAATGATTCTGAATTTCACCTGCGGTCTTACTACTGATTTGTTCAATACTGTCAGTATCCTCAGTGTAATAGAGGATTGATGAAGCAGGTTTTTATAGCTCTTCAATGGAGGTGTAGAGTTAGAACAAAGAGTTATGAAAGGCTTGTATGCTGTGTTCACTTTGATGTTTACAGGTTTGTTTTTGTATAGCTGGTTGAATTTTTGTTCTGTGTACAAAGGAGAATACTATGATATTTTTCCTCACGGCAGAGTCTAGACCAAAGCAGTTGCTTGTGTATATTAATCCGTACGGAGGAAAACGACAAGGAAAGAGGATTTATGAACAGAAAGTTGCTCCACTCTTCAGTCTGGCCTCTATCTCCACTGATGTTGTTAGTGAGTAATAGTTTTTTAATTTCTTAATAAGAACAATGTGAACTCTTTAAAAGATCTCTGAGTAGTTTTAAGCTCTTTCTGTTACTTACTTTTCGTACTAAGGATATGAAGCTAAGTGGTAGAGAGGGAGTGTTTTCTAATTAAAGCATAGGTAGCCAGGCAAATGATGACCTTATATCAATTTCTGCTTATTAAACTAAAACTTCGGGTACTTCTGAGACATTTGAGCTCTTAAGATACAGCCTTTCTTCTCTTTCTCAGTTTTACTGTTAAGCCCAATTGTTCATCTGTGTAATTTTTTAGTGAAATATTTTTGTGTAGGTACTTCAGTGTATGTGTCTTTCAATTCTTTCCTTGGTATAAAATCTGAAACACATTTTGTGCATGGACTGTTTTATGGTCACATTGGTAATAGCATAATGGTTATTAATGAATTAATAATAACATTTTCTATAATTGTATATTGTATAGCATTTTATAATTGTAATTTTTAATTTATTTATAGTAACTGAACATGCTAACCATGCTAAGGACAATTTATTTGAAGTTAATATTAATAAATATGATGGGTAAGTAGCTTCTCTTGCCCTTTTTTTCCCTCTTTTCTAGCTGATGTACTCTGTAGTTTGTCTGTTCTTATCTCTAATTTAAAATGGTTTCCTTCATTGGTGATACATATATTGCAACAGTTGAAAGTTCTGGGGCATATTCCTTTTCACAGGAGATACACATTTAGGAGTAGCAAAGGAAAACTGAACTGTTTCAGTAAACCCCTTCAATACACAATACAGTTAAGTGTAGTATAACAATATTTGCATGAAGTTTGTTTTCAGAAGGTGAAGGTGAGATTAATTCTGCTCATCCGGAAGTTGAGCATTCTGTGATTGCTCAAAAGCTACCCTGGCATATCTTGTGATGTAGATCATCTTTACATGCCTATGAGTCCAGAACACTTCACTGGTAGCATTCAGCCTGGGTGTGAAAAACATGAGCTGTTCAGAAACATTTCAGATAGTTCCTCTTGCTATCTAGGGCTATTCAAATAATGGCTACATTTGGCTTTATTTGTGTTTGTTCTGTAGTGGAATTGGTGTTTTAAAAGAAGACCTAACAGAATAGTGCAATTGCATTCCATTGTTAATTAATTGATTATTAATTCCAGAAGCAGAATATTTTACTAAATAAGCTAGTCTGGTTCATGGTGACTAGAAAATAATGACAATGTATACAAGGAACCCATGCAGATAAACTCTCATAACTATAGGATTTTAAAAGAGGATCTTCTTGTGTTTGTTGACAGGTGAATTTAAACTGGTGAGTTGCAGAAATAAATATCTTTTCACAGTACTTTTGCTAGTGGAGCAGATCTATATATGCGTTGCCAACATCATGCCCTCTCTCTATTTGTACAAATTACGATAGTAAGAAACTATATTCATAGGTTGAGTTCCTAGAGTTGACTTGCTTTAAAATGAGTTGACTTTAAATAAGCAGTTTTTGACTAGAACAACTTACAACTTTTGTTTGGCTTATATGGTTTGAAATAGATAATACTGGCAGTTGGTGAAATTCCAATACAGAGGAGAAAAGGGAAGCAAGTGAGCCCATGCCTACTCATAGCAATTGTTTTTTTTCAAGTGGCAGTGACCAGTTGTAGTGGCACCTGAAGTGCTTTTGCAGATTCAGTCTCTTCTAGAATTTATTTTTTTCCCCTTTGGTAGGATTTTTGGTTTTCTCTCTAACATGAAGAAGCTAAATAATTGGACAGAGAACTGCATCTTTTTAAAATCTCATCATTCTTCTATTCCCAGGCTAGGCTTTAATGGCAGCTAGCTTGGGAACTTGAACTTGGTCTTTCCAAGCCTGATTTTTGGCCATCATGTACAAGTCTGTTTCTGTGGTGAACAGGGATGTTAAGAAGGAGTTCTTGTATTAATACTACTTTTTAAACAACAGATCAAGTGCTTATATGGAATATTAATAAAAATTATTGACATGCATAAATACATGCTTCTTCAAGTTTTATTTACTTTTCTCATATACAGTGAAAGCTTGTTTGGATTCCTATATCAAATTGTTGTGCTCTTAGATTGGTTCTGATAAGTGGCTTCCTTTTGTTCAGTCATGAGTTTCCTCATTTAATCTCCAGATTTCCTATCTGACAAAGCTATAATAGTAATTTTGGAAATAGGTACAGGATTCTTAAAGATAACTGCTTCGCTGCTTTCCCAGTGTATTCACTTGAGACAGCTTGTTTAAATCCCTTGATGTTTCCTGTTTGTTCTTCCTATTTCCCCTATAAGAATTTCTTACAGTGAGTATACTAATCTAATAGCTCAGTGGCAGAACAGCTTCTCTTCAAAGACAGTTACTTAAAATACTTATTCAGTTACAAAATAGCAGGTTTTTATACATTATTGTGCAGAACAACCAGAGCATGTTGTAATACTGTGCAGGTAATGATCATGTTTAGGTAAGTCCAACCTGTAAAAATCACTATTTTTCCCTATCTGTATGCCTGTTGCACAAACCTTTGTAAAATTGTTTCAGATCAGTTGTTTTCCTAGTTCTTGAATCAGTTCACAGAATGGTTGAGATTAGAAGGGGCCATAATTCTTTTAAGATTCATTTATCTTGTGGACTTGCTTCTCCTTCAGCACATGTAGTTATATGTCAGGACATATAACAGGAAAACAGGAAACTGTTACCTGTCTAAAAAGTGACATGCTAGTCTATTAGCAAAATAAACCCAAAGTCTTATAATTGCTGAAGATCTCTTACAGTAGTTCTTCACTAGGGGCCTTCCTATGTGTGACAGGCACACACGTGTGACTCACATTGGTCATTTGATGTTTGCAATTAGTTTGGTCATGCTGATACAATGTATGTGAACTTCTTTATCTATCAGTATTTACCATTGGTAGGTATATGCATTCATATCATTGTCATCTCTGAGCCTGGTTATAGTATTTGTTAATAAATAGAGCACTACTGAGACAACATGTGACCTCAAACTGACAGGGACATTTTTGCCCACTTAACCTCTTAGAGTCTGCAAAGAAAAATGAGACAGGCTAAAGTTGAGGAATTATGTAGTTAAGCTATAAGAAAAGAAATTAATTATAAAAATGAAAAAACCCCAAATAGCCTTTTCTCTCTTCTCTCTAAGTTTTGACTTAGAATTGGAGGTTGTATATTTTTAAGACTGTCCTCTCCATTCATGAAAGACTTTTTTTCCCCAAGCTTTCCTTCTGTTGAAAATACAATAATAAGTAAATTTAAATTGTGAATACTTGAAAATTAAATTTACTAACTTGTCTTATGAAATAAGTGCTCATTCTGCAATATCTATTGCCAGTTATGTGGAAAATTAAGTATTAGTTTATGCATTGGAAATTATTGCTGTAGATAACAGTAAACATTCCTAAACATATATACTGGGGTCCACATGCATAACTTTGGATTTGTCATGTGTTCCATTAAAGTGTATTTGAATTAGTTTTTTTTAGTTACATAATGTTCATGCTTTTAGAGTTCAGGGTGTGTATTTGATTATTGTGCATGAAATGTATACTGCTATAAAATAGTCTTTTACTTCCTAGTATTTGCTTGGCTGTGGACTCTCTGCTGAGCTTTAACATATTGAGGATCTGTGTAGCTGCTGCACCAGCTCTGACCTGAATTAAGTTTGCAAAACAAAGTTTTGCATCTGGTAACATTTAGAACTTTGTGTTTCATTATGAGTGGTTATGTAGATATACATGACTTGTGTCTGTTTGGGCTCTCGGCATGTTCAGAAGAGCATGCAAGCATGCACTTTTCCGTTACTGACTTTCATATAATGTATTAAATAGTGTCACACTTCTGCCTGAAGCTGCAAATATTAACTTACTTTTCTCTTCCTAGTAAAGGTATCCTATTTCTATTTTGCTTACTTAGAAGGCTGTATGTACAGTCCCGTTCAGTGTTTTTCTTGTACAGTGAATTTCCACTGATACTTGTCTGTCTGCACACAGCAGCATAGGGTAACATGTTTTTTAGGTTGCATTCCAACATTGCAGACATGTCTAGGTGCATTTGCAGTTGTGTAGCTTGATTTTTATTTTTTTTTCTTAATTGCCAACTTGACTGTGGCCTACTGTATTCTGTAAAAATGGAGGAGCATAGAACAACTATTTTTGATGTGCCCAGTGCATGCCCTAAGTAGAACACTTGCAGTGTTGTTTATTGACTGTTAGTATGCATTCTAATTTGTGTTTCCTGGCAGTGTTGTTTGTGTTGGTGGGGACGGCATGTTCAGTGAAGTGATGCATGGTCTCATTGGAAGAATGCAGAAGGACTCTGGCATAGACCAAAATAATCCCAAAGCACCATTAGTCCAGTGCAATATAAGGATTGGCATAATTCCTGCTGGTAAGAAAGGGTTAACTTTCAGTTTGTTTTTGAAATTTCTTCTTATTCATAACTTCTTGAATTTAGCTCTAAGTGTAAGATACAAGCAATTATATTCCATAGAGACACCTAGCTAAAACTGTTTATAACCCAGTATTGATCACATGGAATTTTATTTGGGAAGGGTACTTTGCAAATTAAGGTTTGGTTTCCTTTGGAACTGTGGAATTTAATTACTTTTTTTTTGTGGCTTACTGTGTGCTAATACAAGGTTAGATGTTGACAGTTATAACTTTGCCCATCTGAACTCATCAGTGAGTGAAGTGTATTGGACAGAAGCTTGCCTGATAAATACTTTTCCAGTTCCAGAGCTCCAATTCCAAATGCTCCCACAAATATAGTTTAGGGGTTTGGGGTTTTTTTTTACTGTTTCCAGTTGTCATCACAGAAAATATAAGAAAACTACAGCTGAGGAACAGTCCTAAGGTTCCAGACCAAGTTGCAGTTCTGCCCCTTTAAGAGGTGCTGTACCTTCACTGTTCTCAATGTCAGCCGCTTTTTCAGGCAATCCTGACTACTGTCATTGATAGGCACGAGAGCACTCGTTCTTGGAATTCAGGTCTTTGGTGATAAACTTAATTTGTTAATGACCATAGACACTCTTTGAATCAGTCTTGCTGTTAAATTCAGTGTCCTAGGTGTTACCTCACCCTGCCAAGCTGGTCCTCAGGTTTCTTGCTGAAATGGACTTACAAGTCAACTCTAGCTTCCAAGACTGCATTTAGCATTGCAACTTTTTAATAGCATCTGAGGGCTCTGTGGAAAGACAAATAGATATTTCAGTGTCTTCTCTGTGCTGTTCTCTTTTTCTTGTCAGATGCTTGAGAGCTGAAGAACTGGGATATGAAGTACACATTATGAGCTTCTACCTAGAACTAAACCACAGATTTTATGAGAAAATTTACTGCAGGTTTTAAAAATATGCCAGGTGAAAGAGTGTGTTTGTACCCTTAGACTTTAGGTGACTAATTTTAGACTCATAATGTCTTTGAGAAGAACATATCCAAACCTAAATGGTCTGAATTGTTGCTTGGAAGAAGCTTAACCCTTTCTGCTTGCTGTATAAGTGTTAGATACCTGTAGGTTGCAATGCGAATATTCCCTTATGTTTTTTTATTCTCCTTGTTAGCTAGCACATTAAGGGTTCTGTATAACAGAGTTACTGTATTTAAGTATATTTTGATTTTTATTTGTTAAAGCTTTGTATTAAAATCAGTTTGTATAATAAACTTAACAAGAATAGAATTTGAAGTGCTTTACCTTCTCTTTCCCTTACTTGGGCAAATTTCTTGGGCTGAAGGATTTTGTTTACATGGTTGATTTCAAAAGATCTTGCCTACTGGTGATGTTAGTGACCATGAGAAAATACAGTTGAGGAAAACAGAACCTCAATATTAAGAGCTATTTCTTTGTCCTTAGGAAATTAACATAAGCATGTTCAAATTGAAAGATTAATCTTCCTTTTCAAGAATTTCTTAATGCATTTTTTCCAATTGCAGCCAAAAAGTATGATATGATATATGATTTTAGTATTGCTAACACGTATCATGTCACATTCTTTTCTTACATACTTCAGTGTTTTTTGTCTTTTGTCCATTGTAGCTGTTTGCTGTTTGATGTGCACTGCATGCTCTGTTCCTTGCACTAACATGAGGTACAGCCTTGTAATTAGTGCTATGTTTCAAATTCTTTTCCAAGTCATTTTCAACAGCAAAAAAAATGATACAGGCCTGGACTCTACAAGAATTCATTGACACTGAATCAGTGGTTTTGCCTTTTTTTGTAATTTAGTTTGTAATGTTAAACTATGTTAAGACTAACATGGCAGGTTGTGGGTGTGGTTGTGATTAAAAAGTGCCTGTAATTCAGTTCAACAGACTTGATCTTTGCTCAGAAACTGTCGACTTAATCGTACTAAGGTTTAAAATGACGAGTCAAAAAGTCTTAATGCTAAAACACTCTAATCTGTATGATTGGTTCTCAGTAATTAGCTTTATTTCATAGACAGAAGCACATTTTGCAGGGTTTTTTTAATGTTGAATACTACTTGTAAATCGTGATTCTATAACTTTCTGGAGCAAGCCCCTGCTTGGCCCCTTTTTTTGAACAGATGTGTCTGTTTCCAGACAGCCTCTTTCCTTAGTGTGTCTTCTGGTTAAAAAATAAAATTTATTCTCATGCTTTATATGGTACATTGTTGTGAAATAACTTGTGTTTTTATTAACATGAATAAAAACTTCTAATCAAATGGCAGTTTTAACTTCTGAATTTCGTAGTTGCAGCCATTTGTTGGATCTGCCAGTAAATTGGCTGATTGCTGTTGTAAACAGATTGGCCATTAAGAGTACATAGAGGTTGTTGCAACGTGACAAAGTTTTTGCACTGTGATGTGGTAACTACAAGTCAGTGCATCTGCAAAAACTTCTGTGTAGTTAATTACTACTTCTTAGTTCCATCTAACCTTAAAAGCACATTCAGCTGTGGTTTCTCACTGCATTCAGAGTGTTAATATGCCTCCATAGAACTTAAAACCAGAGAATTATTTCTCTTATGATATGTGGCACGGAAGTTTCATCCACATGTTATAGTATTAAAATTAAATGCCCTCTGGAGTAAGTCAGAGTAATGTGTTCTTACTGAACCTGGCATTGAACAGGAGGCCATAGCTGTCAGCTGCTGTTGGAGGACTCTTCAGTAAGAGAACAGATTAGATTAAATACTCCTATGATCTCAGCAGGTAGGAAAAAAAATTCTACTACACTCTGTGCTGTGGCATAGCATTAATGAGTTCAGTCTTCCAAAAAACAAATCTGCCAGCTTACCCTGGGGATAGGGGGAAAATCTTCCAAGCACCATCTAAGATTTGAGTAAAGTTTAGATACAAAGTGTTAATTACTAGGGTGATGAGGGCTTCTGTATCCATATCCCTCTCACTTTTGTGGTCAAGGTATGAACTCTAATGTCTAGGATTGAAGCATACAGTATGACTATAATCAGTTTGTTGATGTGTAGCTGTAGAAGTAAAGAATGCTAAAGACAGCACAGATTCTTATGTGAAGGTAGTTTAGAAAAATGATGGAGAATTCATTCACAAACTTAAAAACCAAATGCAAGTAAAATCATGAAGCATGACTAGACTCTTATTTCTCTTCAAAAATGTGTTAAAGCATAGCATAAAAAGCTGTCTAATTTTTTTAAATGACTCCAAGTGATGTGTCCACAGCCTTCTCTGTTACAATGTTTGTAATATTTAATGATCTTTGCAATTTAAGTAGCATCTCATTTCAAGGTTCAGTATGTCCAGTGTAAAACCTGAAGTGCAATGTTTTGTGTTCCTCCTTCAGCATTTAAAATCCATTATCAGGAAATTACAGTCTTGGAGCTAAATACTGCATTTAATGTGGTGGGGCTACTTAACTAGGCAAGATTACTTTCCCCTGTTAGGTTAATTTCATCTTTTAAATTTGCCATTATTATATTAATCCATTTTGTTGTACTCAACTTCTACTGTAGAAGTGATAACCTACAAAAAAAAAACCCTCCGAGACCAATGTCTTTCTGAACTGTTCCTTGTAAAGTCAGTCTGTCATTCTGCAGATGTTAAACTTGGTTTCTTGGTTTCTGGATGCAGAAAGGGAGGTGTGTGAAACTTTGAGTAGGAAGGTGACTGTATGCCCAGGCCATTCATCTGTCCTTGTAACAGTAGCTTCTTCCCTTACTTTTGAATCAGTGTTGCCTTTGAAAATCACTTCCCAGAAAAGTCACCACCTGGATATTTCAAAATACTGGATGCTGCTTGACCAAGATTATGCAGTTGTCAGTAGCATGACTCACCTGATATTTTGCCTGTGATGTGGCCTCATGCAGGCATGGGGACAAGATTGTGTATGGGACCCCCACTGAAGTTGTTACTCTGCCTGTCTGCAGAACAGAATCCTATTGCCATACTAACTTGTCTACGAGGATTCTGTGGGGGCTCTGGGAGCACCTGCCCGTGTCAAGGGTATCTGACATGGATCAATGCTCATGAGTACCAAAAGTATTTCTGTCTCTTTATTTATCTAGCTGACTTGCTTCTGTCATCTGCATAGTTTAGTACTTCCAGTTCTTTGGAATTTATTTAGTTTTCCATCAATAAAAGCACAAAACTGAATATGTGGACCCCACGGAATGCATGTTTTGGTTTGAGGAAACTTAGTTGTATGTTAGTAGTCTAATAATTTTTCAGGAGATTAATGATAGCTCTTTGATTTTTATTTTTTTTGGAGGGTGGAAGGTGTTCATAGAATCAGTGACATGAATTCTTTCATACAACCAGTAAATAACAGACTTTGGGTAAAATGGGTAATGAAACAAGTCTTGAGTGTACCTAGTATATGGTAAAGAATCAAAGTAATTATACTTATTTTAATGAAGACTAGTTGATATGCCCTCTACACTTTCAGTAGGCTCTTAATATCAAAATATCTGGGATAAGAGCTTTCTTTAGATGGGAGATGTCAGACATTTAGTTTGGGGCTCAGCTATCTACACATGGGGGTATGGTGCTACTGCTGTTGAAATGTGCTAGCCCTATGCATAACAACTATTGTACTAGAGCAGCAACTGGAAGCCAAATGGAGTAGTCTGCAGCACTTGGACACTGGTGATTGGTGTCATTTTAGGCAATGGAGTTACTCTTCTTAGCATGAGTTTCAATTTGAAATTGATACTCAAATTTTCACACTTACATTTAGGTGTCTGCAGGCAAGATGGGCATCTAAACTCATCCTACAGCCAAGGGTTATCTAGTCAATATGGTCAGTAGTTGTATATCTTGTGTTGCATTTGTTTCCTAAGGCCCTTCAAATGAGGCCTGTGTGGGAGTAACTTGAATCAAGCTCAAGCTGCTGTTAGCATTCTTGGCAAGATTATCTTGATCAAAGCTTTTACTTGAAAGCTTTGACATAGTCTGCAGTGCCACTTGTACATGCATAGCTACTTCTGTCTTTACCTGAAATTTAATTGTTCCCTTGCATGCCAATTTTCTTCCCTTCTAGCACTCCCATGCAAAAATAAGTTCCCACACTGCACATCTTTCTTTTTTTTAATTAATGAGGGCTCAGTTAACAAGCAGTCCAGTTAACTTCTTCACGTTTACATGTAGTTCTGAGCAACCCTGGAAAACCTCTTTTATTTTCTTTAACTCAGGCAGTTGCCCTTAAAAATCCCCAAAGAAAATCTGGCAGAGTATGTATATAATTTTTCTGTTGGTTTAACCAGAACAAACATGCACCACCTAACATTAGTTAGGAGTCATGTTCTGTGAAAGCCTCTTGGCCAAACTCGAGTGTTCTGGCAATCCTGAACTATTAATCAAGGGGTATTTGTCAAGCTCTATTTACATTTAATCCTGCTTTCCATTTCAGATTTATGCTGACAAAATAAGCCAGAATCTGGTGGGGTTTGCATGTGCATCTACTGAGAGTGCTTCTTCAGCAGAAGGAGGTTCCAAATCTATTCAAGACCCACATAATGGTTTAGAATTCCTGTTTGAAGTATTCAGAAATATTTGAATCATGATAAACATTTTTGTGACCTTTAAATTAGTACCACTGAGTTCACTCTTGATGTGGTGTTATGGCCAGTAATATTCTCTTGCAGTGTACATCAGGCATGGCACAAGTTTTGTCGTTTCTTTCTACTGACTCTGACAAAAGCCAGTGTTACTTTGCTGTTCATAGTTGATACTCCAGTGGCATGTCTGAGAAAGAGGGATGATTTGACAGTTTGTAAACACTGTTGGTGTCTTCCCCAGTCTCTCATTTTAGAATCTCAGCATTAATTTCAGACTTCAGAGCTAATTTTAGCCCTTCCTTGCTAGTTAATAAATAGAAATGAAAAGTAAGTTCTGTAAAACTACCCGACAGATAAATCAACTTATAATTGACTACAGAAGAGCATAGAGAGAGACAGGCCTCTGGTGTTAAAACCTAGCCTGCATGAATTTCTGGTTTAAGATGCAGCTTGAGGAAGAGGGGACATGACAGTCTGGAATTTAGGTTATGCCCCCAGAAAACAGGGAGACTGATCAACTTCTTTTCATCAGTTGTCAATAAGCAAGAAATCTTAAGCAAAGGACAATCACTATATGCCATTCTTCCCCTGCATCCTTAACTGATACAAAAGCTGTAATGCAATCCTGAATTTTTGTATGGGAATTAACTTATTTCCCTTCACTAGCTGATATATATTTATTGCTTATGTGGTGAAAATCTTTGTATAAAGAGAAGTAAATTCCGCTCATTAGGGGGTGGAAGAATGTTGCAATTTAAATCGTATCTGTATCTTTGTTTACTTTGTTCCATAAAATAGAAAGGGGCAGGCCAAAGGAACATAATGCCTTTATTTGGAGGACCATGCCAATACTAATTGTTTTGAAAAGATGTGAATTAATCTATAGTATTTTATTTTTCAGGATCAACCGATTGCATATGCTATTCAACTGTTGGCATTTCTGATCCAGTAACATCAGCTCTTCATATTATTGTAGGTGGGTGGCCATAGTTCACTAATTTGTTACAAAATTGATCAAAATAGCCAAAAATTCCATTTAGTTCACAATTAATTTCATAATTAATGGCTGAGTTGAGATATGAAATTTTTGTCCAGGATTGAAGTCCCTGATTTGAAAAAGGAGGTTAAAATGAATTGCTTTCTCTACTGTAATTCATTGTTTTCAAGGGATCATCATGTTTTGAAGTTTTGTGTCTAATGCTTAAGTTTTCAGGCATTCTGGCATGCTTCTGAAAAAAGCAGTAAAATACAATAAGCATTGTAAGTTGTTGGACTCTCTTCCCATCCCCACAGTCTTCCCCCTTAGAGAGAGCTGTGGCAAGAGCATGTACACTTGAATAGTAGTATATTGTACTAGTTGCTCAATTGTCATGTACAATTCAGTACTTCCATGCCAAGCTGGAGATACGGCAGCTACTTGACTGCAATTAGCTCATATTTCCCCACCTATACCATCTGTAAGTCACCTATTTGAGGAGCAACTAGGGAAGAGAACAAATATTCTCAATAAATGCTTTTTGATCTGTTGTCATCAGTAGGGATGCTGACATTGCCACTTCTCCAAGTCCTCTAGTAATGGTCTGTGAACTGCACAGGGGCTGAAGGAGGCAGCCTGGTGTATTCAGTGCGTTGTGATTTGTGATGTCCATTGTATCTTGTCACATCCTGAAGAATCACAGTTGCTCAGTTCTTAATACTGAATTTGAAAAATTGTGTAAGACAGTCTTTGGTTATAACCATCTTGTGTAAGCATAAAGAATAGATTTTCCAGTGACAATTATGTCCTTATCCCTTGTTACTGAGTGCTTAATAGCTGCAGTTATAGGAGCTGGTGTTGGAAAGGTTTACATGTGTGCTTTACTGTTACTAAACTACTGTTAAATCAATTCAGCACATGTAGAGTTTAGACCATTGGACTAGGATTAGAAAGAGAGATGGACTTAGTATATCATAGTATATTAGCAGCATTATTAAATGTGCATGTATATACATGAGTATTTAGATTTTTTAAAGTATTTCTCACTTATGTAAAGGGTTCATTCCAGTAGTCTGTGGTGGAAGACTGAGAGACAATGGGCATAAAATGAAACCAAACAAAACACAAAAAAAACCCCACAGGAGTGAAGAAACAACAGACACACCCAACCTGCCAAAATTCACCACCACTCCTAAGCTTATGCTCTGAGTACATCAGAGAGGTGGTGTACTCTCTGTTCTTACAGATTTTCAGGACTTGACTGGATAAGCTGTGAGTAATCTTATCTGTCCTCATACGTGGACCTATTGAGTGGAAAGTTCAAGAAACCTCCTAAGGCCCCTCCCAGCTTGAATTATCCTCTGATAGTATTACATACAGGATTAAGTAGCAGCTGGTAGATGTGCAGATACTGCACTGATCTATAACATCTCCTCTTACTGCTACGTGGTAAAGAAGTATAGATTCTTCATTATGCAGTTTTAGCATGCTGACCCCTTTCTTCTCAGTTAGTGCTTAATGCTTTTACAATATTAAATGATATTACTGTAGTAAAATGATTTTTCTTTCTGCATGTATAAGAAATGTATATGGATATATGATATATATATGTATATGATGGCATAAATACAACATGTGTTTTTTATTTAAAAGAGAATTGTACTGTTAAAGTTACTGTAACTGCAGTTACAGCTGCAAACAACAGAAGCCTTAATAGAACCTGGCACTTCTAATCTTTGTAGGTGACTGTCAGCCTCTGGATGTCTCTTCTGTACACCATAATAACACGTTTTTGAAGTACTCTGTATCATTGCTGGGTTATGGTTTTTATGGAGATATATTAAAAGACAGTGAAAAGAAGCGGTGGATGGGTCCGATGAGATATGACTACTCAGGTAACTTATGTAATTATTACATTTGTTTGTCAACATGTAAAGGTTCTGGAGCAATTGATGTACTCTCTCCAAACTCAACTTCTCTGAGGCTTTTAAGCATCAGAAACGGACTGAACCTGATTTTTTAAACTCCTTATAGGACCAAGTACATTGGACCACATTAATGTAAAGCTCTGACTTTGGGAGTAATGTTAACAGTGTGCTCATTATAAGTTGTGTTCAGTACAGGTCACCGAGTGATAGCTGCTTAAAAAGTAATACCCTTTCTGTGCTAATCATTTTGACTTTCTTTGCAATCACCTAGAGAGAGATTGGCACTCCTCTGTCTTGGGCATTCAGCTGATAGAATGAATTGTTAATTTGTCCCTCTTCTAGCACTGATTATAGAGACGTGAGAGGCTTAGTCTACTTAAATTATTTGGATAAATCCTATGCTGCTAGAAAGTATTTTTTGCCTTCTTTGATTTGTCTTGTGTTGGGGGAAGAAGATGCAAAAGCAGAATTTAAGTAGTGTAGGCCAATTTTAAGATTCAGGAGTGATGTAGAGCTTGTTTGTTTGGTTGTTGTTTTTTAAGGATGTCAAACACGGTAATGATACTGCCAGCAAATGTTACAAAGTTGGGGTGGTGATGTGGTATTTCCTCGTCCTTTATAGTCTAACACCTTTATAGTCTAACATGTTATTTTTGTAGTCCTTAGGGAAGGAAAGAGAGGAGCAATCAAAGGATGTATGCAGAGGTGTTTGCAATGTAGATTTATGATGACTTAATACTTTTTCTTTATGTAGGCTTCAAGACTTTTCTTTCTCATCATTATTATGAAGGAACAATTTCTTTTCAACCAGCAAAACACACACTGGGATCTCCACGAGATAAAGATAGCTGCAGAACTGGGTAGGCTAATAATTATCTCTGGATATTTGACAAGAATTATTTGAAAAAGCCTGTACATAAGTGGAAGTAACAGAAATGTGGGATTTAATATCAGAACACTTATTCTGAAACAGACAACCTTGTAAAAGCATTTATTGACTCATTAAAGAGATCAGTGGGTATTGCATACCTTGATTTTAGCAAGGCCTTTAGTACTGTTTCCTGTAGTATTCTTAAAACCAAATTGATGAGGTGTAAACTAAGTAAGTGGATGGGTGGAAAACTGCCTAGACTACTGAGAAAGGTTGTGAGTACCAGGTCCAAATGGAACCCATTTACTAATGGTGTCCTTCAGGGATCAATAGGGAGGCTAATACTGTGCAATATCTTTATTAATGAGTGGGATGGTGGCAGAGAGTGCATTCTCAGCGGTTCTGTGAATGTTACCAGATAGGGAGGAGTGGTTAGAATGTTGAAAGTCAGGGTTGCTATTCAGAGGGACCTACATGAGCTGAAGAAATGCCTGATAGGAACCTACTGAAATTCAGGAGAGGCAAGCATCCTGTTCCTGGTGTGGAATAGTCCCATGCAACAGAACTGACTAGGCACTGACTGGCTAGAAGGCAGCTCTGCTGAAAAGTGCCTCAGGATCCTTGTGGACAGCTTCTTTAACTGAGTCAGTAGTGTGTCCTTGCAGCAAGGAAGACCAATCTTATATTGAGCTTTCTAAGCAAAAGAGAAGCCAACAAACAGGTCAGGAGGAATGATTCCTCTCCTGTACTCAGCACTTGTCAGGGTTGCCAGTGTCATGCTGCATCTTGTGGTGGAGGAAGGTTTTGTAATGATTGAGTAAAACAAAACAGCTGAACTGAATAATAGGTTTGGGGTTTTTTCATGAACTGAATGGTGGTGTTTGGTGTTTGTTTTTTTTTCAGATGTTACATTTGCAAGAAAAGTGAGCAACAGCTGGCAGAACAGCACAAGGAATGTGGATTAAAACATGAAGGTAGTTTGTCATAAAAAGAAGTATTATACAAATTACTGTTTTTCAGAATGTCAGTTCAAGTGTGTGTGTTTTGGGGTTTTTTAAAACATTGTGAGTCAGTAGATAATCCATTGTTTCTCTGATTTCAAGGAAAATACATGTAAATATGTTAAAATGTAAGGTGTCTCCTCTACCCAATTCTCAAAATATTCTGACAAAATTATATTAATTATTTGTATATTTCAATGTGTTGGATTTCTTTACTTTGGAAAGATGATTCTGTAGGACCCTGTCCTTTGTGGGAAGGACTGAATTCATAAACTGTGGGGTAGCATAGAAGGAAGCAGTTCATTAAGATAACTTTTAGAATAGATCAGGATTAAAAATTTGTGTTTCTTAGCACAAAATCACAGTGTAAAGCTGTTTATTAAATAAATGAGGCAGTGAAATTGTACAACTAATAACAACCCATCTGGTGTACTTGTATTTCTGTGCAATACCCCACCAATGCTCAGTAGAAATGATGAGATTTCTCTCCTCTGTCTGTAGTTCTGCTATCTTTAGTCTCTTTTTCCCACCCCCCCCGTTCCAACCCCCGTGCACACTTCCATGGACTGTTTTCCTTCCTCCTCTTAATATGCAGGATTTGGTGCAATCATGCTTCCAGTTGTCTCTCTTTATGCCTGACTGTTATGTCTTTATGTGAAGCACTGATATTGATACACTTGTGGCCTTGCTGGATTAAGATGCACAGATTTAGTTGGCCAAGTTTTGCCTCTGGTCCCTGTTTGGTATCTTGGATAAACCTCTCTTAAACAGCAGCCTTTTGGTTTTGTTTTTTTTCCTCTTGTAGAGGCTGATGCATAAACTAGTAATTTGCTTAACACAAACATTGGTTCTTATGACCTAGATTATTTCAGAATTGCAGTTACTTTGCACAGTATCTGTGCCAGATTCTGGGCATGAAGAGTACCATCGGACTGCAGAGAATCGCTGGTAGCGTAAAGATAGTGTATAGATTTCTGTGCCAACATGAGTTCCTGTTACACATGCTTATATACAGTGCTTTCATCCCAGCTCCTGCTTTCAGATCTTTGAGATAGTCAACAGATGGCCAGATTGGAGCATTTCTTGGTTTAAATTATGCCCAGATTCAGCTGAAGAAATTGCTTTATGTAGTATTTTCTTAGGATAAGAAGTCTGTCTTTTAGAAAAACAACTGTAGTTGGAAATTGCCAACCTTTTTTCTTTTGTAGGTGGGATTTTTGTTTGTTGTGTGGAGTTTTTTTTGTTTGGTTGACTTTGGTGTTTGGTTTTTTTGTTTTAGTTTCTGGGGTTAATTTTTGTTTGTTTGTGGTTTGTTGTGGTTTTTATAATCTGCCAATTTATTAGCTTTCATCTGGCAGAAGAGCAAAGGCAGAAGAAAGCTACAGATCAGCAAGCAGTCCAAGACTGCTTTAGCAAGGTTTGCACAAGACATTAGGCAGCTGATTATGTAGGATATTGTTTACTTAAATCCATTTTACTTCTGGTAGTTGGCTTTCTTTACAATCCAGTTTCTTCTTACTGGTAAACAAGCAATACAATCAGCTACTCTTGATTTGCAATAAAAAGGATTTTTAAATTGCCACCTCAGATAAGCTTTTTCCTCAGCTGGGTGTATTGGCTGACTCTTTCATTATGTCTGCTTGGTTTGTGTACAATTTGGCTAAGTTGAGAAGGATGCTTGCATTGGCTGTCACTGAACACGTTGTTTTGTATTGTGCAGAAATCTATGTGCATGTGCTGAGTAAACTTTGAGTGTTAGTACTTTATGGTGATTTCAGCAACTTGCAATATAGATAACACAACAGACAGTTGAAATGAGTGTCATTTGTGCTCCCCTGCTTATGATTACTCTATTGTATGAAAGATATTTTTGGTAAATAATTTGTGCTATTACAGTGATGCACCCTGCAGAATGGTTATGAAAGCCTGACTTTGCTCTTACTTGAACAGTGAAGCATTCTTTGAGGAATGTGCTGAAATTTATACTGAATGTGCTGAATGGTACTTTTCCACCAGGTGAAAACAATCTATTCCAGTAACATATCTAAGCATTCTGCCCTAAGTAGTTTGAGACTCACTACCGTGAGCATACTTCAAAAGTTAACATGTATCTAGATACATTATAGGCTGAACTGTTAATGCTTCTCAGATAAACAACAAAAGGATTTATCAGCAAAGGGTGTTGTTTTCATTAGGTTTTCTTGTAGGTCAGAAAATGCCTGGTTTGCTTGTAAATAAGCATTTGTTTAGTTGTGGACACAGATGTTTCCACTGCCAGTACTTTCTTATGTTCTGTTCAGTTACCTTCGTCTCTGAGCAGGGCCTTGTCTCTTGCCTGCAGCCTGGACAATATCATTATGTAGTTTGACATTTAAGTCTTTCTCACATCCCTTAAGATACACATTTTTAATGTGATTTAAATTCTTTATTTGTGTACTGCCCTGTTTGAAAGCAGCATGAAAAGATCAGCAGTAAAGCAAGCAATACTAAAACCACTCTGGGAAATGGTGTGAAAATATTGTATTTAAGAGCTGCATTTTGTCTTGCTATTACTGCTTTGCTTATCAGGAGATACAGAGGATAGTATAGATGGAAAAAAGAAGAGAGTTTTTACTTTAAGTCTTATGTCACATTATAATCCCACTCTTACTTTTCCTGGAATTCTTTTCTTGGTTCTGTTACTAAAGAGTGGACAGTAAGAAGTTCCAATAAATAAAAATTCAAGGAAGCAAGAGGAGTTCAAGGAGCAAATAACTCCAGAATACTTTCCAAACCCTCTTCTTTGAGGGTTTTTGTTTGGCTGGTTTTTGGTTTATTTTTCTGATGTGTAAAGCTTGGAAGAGGTCAGTTCAAAATGAATGCATCATAGACTTCAGGTCCAAAGTTACCTAGACAATTGTAATCCTGATTCTCTAAAGTAAATGTGAAGTTCCTAAAACTAGGACAGTAAAGAGTATCAGAATTTCAGGACATGAAATACAATAGCATAAGTGTAACCTATAGTCCCATCAGAGAAGCATCTTGGAAATAATTCTAAGTCAACCCACATATAGGGGACTAAATAATGTTAGATTTCTAAATCCATACCAGTTGTTATGCCTCAAAACCTGTACCTTGCTGTGGTTTGATGATGAAACTTTAACAAGCTTATATAAACTTGACTTTATTGGCTTTTGTTCATTCCTCAGTTCTACACCCATCATCAGCTATGGCACTTCACTCCTAAACTCCAGTCGTAGAACAGTGTGTATCTCCATAGACCATTCTGCAATCATTACTTCTGTGGAGTTGTTATTTTGAAATGTCTGAGTTCACTTACTGGGTAGAGAAAAGGAATGTTAAGTAGTTAGGAAGGCAATGAATGTAAAATACAGAAGGCATTTTTTATCTATTTCTATCCATATTCAAGAAAATGCAGTTTAGATGACAGCTCTGTGCAATCTCTGGCAGTATTTCTTTGTTCCAGAAAATTCCTTGGCCTCTTGTTCTTATTGATACTGTCACACATTTGAGCTCAGTCTAGGTCTAATCTTTTAACAGAATGGTTTTGCATTATAGAAAACAGACCTTTGTATTGTTTCCCAGAAATCTTTGAGGATGTATGCACAGGAAAAGTCAACTATAATAGTATTTATCTTCAGATATTTGGGGTTGGGATGGAAACAGACTCACAGCTCTGGTGTCTGCTGGTCTTTGCTGAACCCTGTGTCATATCTTCCTTTTTTTTTTTAAAAAAAAAAGTGATTTATGGCATTGAGGCAGAGGAGGAATATTGATTTAGAAACCAAATCCTAAACCACTGTCTTAGCATCATTATTTATTTAAGATTAACATGTTGAAGAGCAAGAATAAAATTTTAAATAGTTAAAAATCACCCTGTGCTCTCACAGTATGAGAGTTGTAACTCGCCTCTCTCTTTTCACTGCCTCAGCCTTTGTAGATTTACCCAAATAGTATTGATCTTGAACTTGACATGTATATGTCAGAAATGGTGAGCAGTTTTAGTAGACAATCGCAGTCTATGAAGGGAGAAAGCAGCTTTCTGTTGGTATATGAAAACAGTTTATTTTAGATAAGTATTGGCAGTGCATGAGTATACCCAGTAGAAATCTTAAGTTGCCAAGAAAGGTAACGATTGCTTTTTGGTGTTCTCATGAGTAGGTCAAATAATAACCAGTTTCCATGCCTTTATTGATGTGTTTCAGAAGATGAAGAAGAATGGAAGGTTATTAAAGGGAAATTTCTAGCCATCAATGCAGTAAATATGAGCTGTGCCTGTCCACGTAGTCCAAAAGGTCTTTCACCAGCAGCCCATTTGGCAGATGGTTCAGCTGACCTCATTCTAGTTCGGAAATGCTCCAGATTTGATTTTCTACGGTACCTTGTCAGACATACAAACCAAGATGATCAGGTTGGCACTGAGTTCTCCACAGTTTAAGCTGTAAATACCAATATTCTTATTACAAAAAGAACATCTACAAAACAGGTTTGGGGTTCTGTTGTTTTGTCTTTGTTTTTTTCTAATGTATATAATGTATCTAAGCTTATACATTTTATGTATTATGTATAAGCTTAATATTTTATATATTATGTATAAGCTTGATGTACATAAGCTTATACATTTTGGGTGACAATCTCAGCAGGTGTAGTATTTAAAAAAAAAAAAAAAAAAATCATTTAGCTTAATTAAGGCTGGGGAGGTCCCAGACAACTGGAAGCTAGCAAATGTTCTCCCTATTTTCAAGGGTGACCCTGGTAACTACAAGCCTGTTAGTCTTACTTCTGTACCTGGTAAAATTGTGGAGATTACTAAAGAACATCTGAAAGACAATGCAGTCACAGACAGCATGGGTTCATGAGGGGAAAGTTCTGCTTGACAAACTTAATTTCCTTTTATGGCAAAGTTAACTACTTAATTGACCAAGGGAGACCAGTTGATGTAGTCTTTTTGGATTTTGGTAAAGCTTTCAATACTGTCTCTTACAGTATCCTTCTGGACAAAATGTCCAGCATACAGTTGGGTAAGTAGATCATGCAATGGGTAAACAACTGGCTAATGGGTCAGGCTCGTGACTAATGGCCAGTCACTAGTGGAGTTCCACAGTGTTCCATTTTAGGGCAGTGCTCTTCAACATCTGCCTATGTGTCTTAAGGACTGCAGTTGAATTGATCCTGAGAATGGTACAAAGAACCAATCCAAACTGTTTGGACTTTGCTTCTGTGTAATAATAGCTTTAATAGTGTATTTTTAATAGTTTTTATACCTGATTTATGTAAAATCTCAGAACCTGTCACCTGATTATCTATAAAGTGGTAGTATTGTAGCTACTTGATGAGAACCACTGAAAAGTAAGGTTCCATTTTGCTGTTATTGTTTCTGACTTGTGCAGTTCTTTAAAAACAAAACTCACTCTATGCTTCAGGTAAGGTCCTCTAGACAATTGGAGTGGCCAGACTTTCCTGAATACAGAATACTACATGCTGAGTTGCTTTACACTTCAAAGGTATTTAACTAATTGCAGTTAACCTGGCCTGATTTATTTTTTTCTTTGTAGTTTGACTTCTCCTTTGTGGATGTTTATCGAGTGAAGAGTTTTCAGTTTACATCAAAGCTTTCAGAAGACAATGAAAGCAATGTCACAGACATAGGAAAGAAACGTTTTGGCCATTTCTGCAGAGATCATCCAGCCTGTTGCTGTCATATTGCTAATAGCACCTGGAACTGTGATGGAGAAACTCTGGACAGTTCAGCGATTGAAGTGAGGTAAGCATTGATTTTTCTCTCTATGTATCAGTAAACAGTAAGCCTTTTCATTGATTTAAAGATGCTCATAAAAACATCCCCAAAAGGTGCCTCTGCATAGCAAATCTGAGTCTTCTGATGATAAACTTTTTTTTGGTTAACTTTTTTGAGTACTCTCCAGAGAGTACTGTGACCATGTATATTGTAAATGACGACTCTGAGATAGATGGATGACTCTGCCTTTGAAGTCATACTTACTTAGGAAGGGATGTTTTAAGTGCTGAAGGTGAAGGTGCTGTTGGGAATATTCTTTTTAAATTAGTGTAGTACCTCATTACTCTGAGCAATAGCTTTTCCTGTTAAACTTGAGCAAACATCTTTATCTTACAGAAATACTGAGAAAGGAATAGAGGTTTGTGAAATGTGAAGGGCTTTTTGTCTTTTTCGTGAGGGTCGTTTCTGATTTTATTGTTTTCTTCTGAGGTTTTTTTAGTTGGTTGGTTTTTTGATACTTTTTTTTAGAACAAAGGGAAACAAAAACAGAACACAAAATATGTATGTGTGTGTTGTATTAAAACATAATCACTTAGCACTCCAAAGTGACTTTTATAAATGTTATATATTGTATAGAATCAGCTCATCTAAGTGTCCCATAGAACTTCTTGCGTGGAAAAGACAAATAACAGGAACGATCGGTGCAGGAAGGCATCCAGCCTTCTTTGCAGGGAAGGATTGTATCAAGGAGAGCACAGATTCTGTAGTCCAGCAAGGATCTTTGTCCAGCCACTTGAAATTCATAGATTAGAATTGTTAGAATTAAATATGTAATACCCATTTATTTCTTATTAATTGATTTCCATATTTTTCAGGGTTCACTGCCAGTTAATGAAACTATTCGCAAGGGGAATCGAGGAAAACTGTAAAGATGAAGCTGCCTACAGCCGGAGTAGCATTGAACAATTACTATAGACATTGTTCCTTCCATGGGGAGAAGAAAACATAAAAGCTCAAGGAAATTGAGTAAATATGCATTTTAGTCAAATTGACAAGTATTTAAAAATTTTAGATATTTTTTTTATGGCTTCAGTATAATTTTAGACAACTTCTTGCATTGTGTCTTTTTTTAAGAACACGTAATCATGAAAATGTATCTTGGAGCAATGTAATCTAAGTTCTGTTAGAAAAGAGAGGGTTGGCATATATGTATGTATTCATGATAACTGATAAATTCTCTGTGCTTTTCTAGAGAGCTAATTTAGCAGTTGTTTTGCAATAATATCTAAATGTTATAAAACACTGGCCAAGTGTTTATAGAACAAGCCAAGATATCAAGACAAATTATTTTCAGTGTCTGAGAAGGTGGTTTCTGCTGGGAGTGTTACGTAGTTGCATGTGGCTTAAATGCTGGACAGCAGTGTTGTCATTCACCTTTTTGTATTGTAGTAAAATATTTCATTTTGTAGTTCTGACTGTACCTTGCAACTTATCAATGCAATTCAAACACATTCCTGGCTTTAAGTAATAAGATAAGAGTTTAGAAATACTTTCAAAAAATAAAAGCACATCTGTATACAGGTCATACTTTATCCTATATATTCTATTCAGGCTTCCCTGCATGATGCTTTTTGGGACTAGAAAGGGTTTTATGACTGGATGATACCAAATACCACACACTGCAACTGAAATGTCTTGCAAGCAACTCGCAGGGATACTTAAATAATACCAGAAAGGTACAAGCAAAGGAAAATACAGATGCCTTCTGAAACACCAGCAAGTTTTAATTATTTTTTTAAAATATGTAAAACTAACATATGAAAAGCTTCCCTCTTCAGTACACAATTATTTTGAGATTTGGCTACATATGTTAAAATGTCTTTGCAAAATAAGATGTTGAAATGTTAAGTTTAAAAATATGATTTAATAATTGAAAAGGTTTTGTTTTAAATAATGTTTAACTAAATATGAAACAATTTGTTCTGTGAAGTCCAGGGAAGAAACTGGCATCAGATAAATCATGAAGTCACTGTGCTGATTTGTTTTTATAGCAAAAACATTAGACTATCCTGTACAGGTATGGAGTGATTATTTCTGTATGGATTTGTATAGTGTGTTCTTTGTGTAGTCTTGGGGCTAAATTTTGCTGCTCTTGTATAGATCTGTTCCTGTTTGAGGATCAGAAATTAGCCCTGATCTCTTTTGTCTTTTCTTAATTGTGTAGTTCTCTTTAAAATGTGTTGTATCTGAGGGGTTTTTTGTCTTAACAGCAAATCATTCTCTATTCGTGTGTATTTATTGGTACTTGTAATTCAGCTTGTATTAGTTTCATGTCTCTCATGTATTTGGTCTGTATCAACCATGGCGATTGGTCATTTTATTACTGAAGCACTTGAAAATTGTTATAAATGGCAGATCTTTTTTTCTGTTGAAGTTATTTACATTCCAGTTTTGTATAATATCAAAATGGTGTGCTATATCTTTGCTACAAAGTATTATTCCTAGTGCTCTATATGACAAAAAGCACTTGCAAATGGTATTTTCTTACAGCACAGTCATACAAACTTTAGAATTTGGTTTTTGTTTTATGGTATTTCAGGGAAATACTTGAATACTTTTCCAAAAGTGCTGCTGCTTACTTTCCTTATTAATTCAATGAGTTGAAATGTTGATTGGCCCAGTGTTTTTCAGGTATTTGTAACACGTGTGATGTATACTATATTTTTAAAGCAATGTTTAATTTTAAGCGTAATAGTGCTTTTCAACCAAGAACCCCACTGAAAATGAGATTCCACAAATGCAATTATTTTTTTGAAAGTGATGTTTGTTTAAAAAAATGAAGTGTTATCGTGGTCTATCCATGAATATTGTGAGAGAACCCAGACCTCAAATGACTAATTCTTGTGCAGGATATGAATGTGCACACTCACCGGTAGGTGAGGGCATTCATGAGGCAGATCACATTCTCATGAATGAGAACAGGAGTAAATAGTAACCAGCTCTTTCCATTAGTTAACTAGCAAGCCATGAGACCCTTACTTGAAAAATGGAGGCTTAATCTCATTGTGAATGTATATTGAAAGGCTTTAAATATTTTTTAGTATCTGGAACTGAGTGCTTGGTGTTTCCAGAGAGAGCCCCAGTGAAGGTCCCCTTTCTGAGAAACAGGCCACCAGAAAAGGAGAAAAGATCATTCAGTAATATGGTAGTGAAACATGCAGCAAATAATAAAGATATTACAACATAACACTATGAAAAGGTATTAGGTAGTAGAAAAGCTGCATAGTTGCATTTGAATATTCTATTTGTAGCAAAGCACCATATGTGAGTTGTATGACTTGTCCAGTTTATTTTTAAGAAGAGAGCTGCCTAAGTGATGTCTGCTTACATTTTAATTCTAGGGTGGGTTTTTTTTAATGTAGTTTCAGTATGGAAATTATGTGTAGGAAAACCAAATTCGATTTTTTCTTTTTTCCCAATCTTGCTGGCTTCAAGATTAGCAAATGTGTTCTGGTTTATGACACTAGGGCAGTTCATTGAACAAATAAAACTACATCATACAGCAATAAAGTGATCTTCTTTCCACAACTTGATTTGCAAAAACATATCTACATTTAACTGGCAGAAACCTGGTAGTAGTGTGCTCAGCATAACCACTGTGGGAGATGAAACTGGGTGGAGAAGTAGTTCCTAAACTTCTGTCTGGGTTGACCATGGCTTCATAGCAAGTGTGAGCGTGGATAAACACTGGAAGTGAAGGAAAGCAACTAGTGAAGCCAGACTTAGACTAAAACTAAGTAACCCTACCAAGGTAAATTAGATTGAAAAGAGGAGAAGAAACTTAGTTATAATTCAAGTAGTTAGTGGTATTTATTATGGAAAAATCTGAACTACAAAAAGTGAAAGAAGAATACCATTCTAAGAGGCACTGAAGTATGTATTAAACTGTAAATTGTAAAAAGATGTGGTTTTAGGATTTCATTGCAATAATTATTACAGATGCAGTAGATATTCTAATAAGAAGTAAAATGTTTATTGTAGATGAACAGTGAGCACAAAAGGAGAACATGTTTTTCAGCACTGTAGAGGTTTCTGCTTTTTAAGTTTGTCTGGTTTATGTGACAAGGTTTTGGTAGCCGGGGGAGGTTGTAGGGGTGGCTTCTGTGAGAAGACACCAGAAGCTGCCCTCATGTCAGACAGTTCCAGACAGTTCCAAGATGGACCTGCTACTGGCCAAATCTGAGCTGATTGGTGATGTTTGTAGCATTTCTTTGATAGCATATTTAGGAAAGTGTAAAAAAACCACTGCAGCAGCTGTGGAAGGACTGAGGGGAAAATAAAACATCCCTGCAGCCACCAAAGGTCAGTGAAGAAGGAGGGGGAAAAGGTGCTGCAGGTGCCAGAGGAGAGATTCCTCTGCAGTCTGTGGTGGAGACCATGGTGAGGTAGGCTATCTCCCTGCAGACCATGGAGGTTAACTGTGCAGCAGCTATCCATCACGCAGCCTGTGGGGGACTCAATGCCAGAGCGGGTGGATGTGCCCTGAAGGAAGCTGCAGCCAGTGGAGAGCCCGTACTGGAGCAAATTTCCTGGCAGGAGTGGCAGATAGGGAGAGGAGCACGTGCATGAGCAGGTTTTCTGATAGGAACTGTAGCCCATGGGGGACCCAAGTGAGAGAATTTCACATAGGAGGAAGGAGTAGGAGAGGCGAAGTGTTGAGAATTGACCACAACTCACTTTTCCCAGCCTCCTGCGCCACTCAAAATAGAGGGAGCTAGAAGGAGGTAGAAGTCAGGAATGAAGTTGGGCTGGGGAAGACTGCAGAGAAGGAAGAGGTAAGATGGTCGTTTTAATTTTATTTCTATCTTACTCTGTTATTAATTGGCAATAAATTAAATATAATCTTTACCAAGTCATCTGTTCTGTCCGTGACTGCAACTGTGGAGTGATCTCCGTCTTCATCTCTACCCCTGAGCTTTTCATTGTGTTTTCTCACCCTGTCCTGAGAAGGGATAGGGACAGAGCAGCTGAGTTGGGTACCTGACTAGCAGCCAAGGTCAACCTACCACGTGCAGTTGTGCAGCAAGGCAGTGTTTGCAGGGATGTCTTAGGGCATGAAGAGGAAGATGGTGTGAAATTTCAATGCCTCTGTCTTGCAAGTCAAGTATTACTTCTTTAGAACTCCTGCTGTAATCCCTATGAAGTAAATGAGTAGAAGGAATTAATCATTTTAATTCTCATTAGTCACATTGCTCTTATTTCCAATTTTCAACAGGATAGTTAAGTAAATTTAATAGACTCTAACTGATGTTTAAGTTGCAGTAAATGAATTCTGTCCATAATGATGTGACAGTCTCCCCAGACTTCTGTCTTCCCGCTGACATGCACATGATGTACATCTTGCAAAGGCTTATGTGTGTTCTTAATTAATGTGTGACTAGTCCCATTAATTAGAAGGGGGTGGGGCATTCATTCTGCAATCAGTCATGCCTTTCAAATCCTCTGCAGTGGGAGGATTAACATTTTTTTTTTTATTCCATTTCCTACTGCTTAGAAATTATTCCTAATGTGTACCTACCAAAATTGCCAAGAGGGTATGTTCAGGATGTTTTCTCCTTTAAGACTCTTGCATGTCTGAAAGGGTGACTTGCTCCTCTTGGTAGCTATTTCACCTAAAGTGCAATTTAGTGCCTTATTTCATAGGAATCCTCCAGCAATGAATAAAATGAATAGGGGTTTTTCCCCGTCTTTTATTTTCTTTTTTTTTCCTTTTCCATTTTTTTTCATGTAGAGATGACTTCAATAGTGTAGAACAGGAGAAAAATAGAAGGGAAAAATAATTATTCATAAATGAAAAATACTGAAACAGTAACAGAAGTGATGCAAATTAAAAAATCCATGGAGACCAAATTCTGGAAGGGATGAAAGATAACAACTGTGAAACTAGTTGGAAAAATAAGAACTAGGAAAACAAAATACAGGGTTTTTTAAAATTTATTTTGCTGGCATTACCCAGGCATTTCAATTGTGTGTGAAGCTAGCACTAAAGGTTTGAGTAGATTACTAGAAGTGGGACTATTTACAACTGATAGAATAAAAGCTTTATCACTGTTGTGAAGACATATTTCTAAAAACATGTTGCTGGGTCATGCTCTGTGTCTCCACTAACAAACGTTACCAAATAGTAGTATCACTAGAAGAGGTGTTAGAGGAGAATTGTAAAAGCAGCTGCTTGTGCAATGTGCAGCATTCTGAAATGACTGTCCAATTTAAATCTACAAAAGATTTATTTCTTATATTAGTATTTAGCTGTTGTATTTTAGGACAGGGGCGATTGGGCAGCAAGAAGAAGGTTAGTACTTCAATGCTGCTGAGGTTACAGTGGTGGGATAGCAGCTCACAGCAGCTAAGGGTCTGCTCCATGGACTCTTACATCAGGGAAAGTTTCTGTAGGAAAAGGTTGCATACAGAAATACCTGTGCTGTTCCTGGTAGAGGTCTGTGTAACCTAATCCTCTGAGCTTTCAGCGATGTGTATTTTGCTAAGTAGTTTAGCTGTCAGAACAGATTGCTTAAAGGTTTTTGTAGGTGGAAAACTTTGATTGCTTACTTAACTGAATCTCCCTCGCTGTGTTTAAGCTTGCTCTGTCCTAGTGGGTGCAGAGATTGGCTCATTGCCTTCAGGGGAATTCCTGACCTGGGCTATTGTGTTCCCTCTCCATCTTCTGTTCTTTGTCTACACAGTATTAATATTCAGATGAAGATATTGTCTCCCCTCAGCCATACCTATCACATTAATAACTACTCTGTGGGTTACACTGCTGGTAGATACTGACCTGTCCCTAGCCCAAGAAGAATCAACCCAATAAAATAAGTAGCTTTCAGGTGGTTATGGCCTCCCATTTCCAATTTGTCTCATAATGCTGGAATTCAGTGGGGAAAACAGGCAGAATGTGAATATCTCTGTATTGCTGTGGTTGCAGTTTCTTAGTAAAGACTTTCAGAAAATTCTTAACACATTGGGAGCAGGAAGGTGTAAACAGGCGTATTCTCTTACTAGAAGAACAGTGTGGTGTTTGTTCTTCTTTGTATGTAGGAAGAGCTTTGAGCTAACAGAATAACTTGCATATTTTCCTGCATAAAAACATACAGACTTGGTGGAAGAAGGTGAGGTGGGGAGGAAGCAGAGCCCTTCTGCTGTCTGTGCTCAGAGGAATCCACCATGAGGCTGTTACAGTGGGAACAGCAGGCAGTAATGCTTCCTCTGGAGGGACTAGTGCAAAGAGGGATGGGATGAGTAGGAATAGCAAAGTGTGGCTCTTGAGACTCAGCAGTCCAAACTCAGCTTCCTAGTCAACAAAACATTGCACTGCAGCTGTGTAAATTACTCGGGTTTGGGGACTGAAGGCCATTGCTTTCTGCCCTACCTTCATTTGCTGGAGGAAGTTTCACTGGGATAAAGCTGGGATAAATCTGTCCTGTAGCACTGCTGTGAAAAAGCACAGCAGGAATTTATTAAGAAAGTAGATTGTGTTCAGTTTTTTCACTGGAGCTAAAAGAGAGGAAAAAGGAGGTAGTGAAAGGGTTGTTGACTCACCCTTACTGAAGGAACCTGACACAAGTGCATTACATGTGCAAGGGGAGCGGAAGGCTACTGCTGCTTGTATTGATTTCTACCAGAGTTTCTGATTTCTACCTTCCAACAAAGGCTACTGAGATACCAGAACTCCTTTCTCCACTTGACATGTGTAGAGGCTAAGGAAATGAATGCTGTACCCATTCAAAAGCACAAATAGGTGCATATGGGTTCCCTTCAGTCACAGTAAATAGCATACAACCCTCAGTGTTGACACGCAGAGCTCTCTGTGAAATGCAAAATGCCTCCCTATGCTTTTAGTGTAAGGCAGTGGTGAAAGGAACTAGTTACCTTCATTTTAATGTTTCTCCTAAAACCACTTGGATGGGAATGCTGTCTTCATAAAGACTGGAAAACACGTATCAGGTCACTGTGACCCCTGCAGTGGCCTTTCTACTGACATCAACTGATGTCTTAGTACCACCAGGCTGTGGGCCATGTGAAGGTGCAATCAGAAGACATCCATCAGGAAATGAGGTTGCTGTTATCTTTGAGGTAAGTCCACAAACATTTCAGCAGAAGAAGAGGTGATGTTGATGACTGCGCAGTTCTTGTCTCTTGTAGATGTTGAAATGTATGCTGGGAAACCCTGGTATGTACCAGGAGAAAGATGTGGGTATTTTCCATGGCGGTGCAGCCAGTACTCATGAGCAGGAGTGACCAGTAGTTATCAGGAGCACTGACATGGAGCATGCCTCAGAAAAGATCTTGGGTTAGGATGTGCTTCTCATTGATGTCTCTGATACAAGTCACTCTCTGCCTCCAGAACACAGAAGCGATGCTGGGAACAACAGCAAACAGGGAGCAGACAAAACAGGTTATACAAAATAGGGGACATGACAGAGAGCATATTAATGATGTCTATAATGGATTTGCTAACTGTAAACTGTTATGCAACAGAGTTGCAGGGCCTGAGCACAGCCAGCTCACTGAAGGCAATGCCCCAGTGTCACAGCGCGTTTGTTACTGTTCATAATTGGGAATAATTTGACATAACAAAATAATTGTGACAAAGGTGTTTCTTCAAGGCTTCTTCATGCAAGTCCACCAGAGGAGATGCTCAGCTCTAAACAAAAATCTCAGATGTGTTCTTGGATGTAGTCTGAGACCTGTAAACAACATTGGGTATTTTGCTGTAAGCTCATTTTCCTCTGTTCAGACACCTATCAAGGTCTTGTTTCTCAGTCTCAGCTGACACTGTTGACACAGTGGCGTCAGTATGGAGCAGGCTCACTAGCAGTGAGTGATGCTAAACATCTGCAGATGGCACAGTGCTTCAGCTGCCACTAGCTCACCTACACTGGTAAAGCAATCTCCAGAGAACTAAGGCTCAGTGCACGTTGAGTCTAAAGGATAATGCTTGGCACACCTAGAGAAAATGGAACGTGCACAAGATTTGCCTTCAGGTAGGAGCATATTATTTTGCATACAAATGCAGCAGGATGGAGACAGCATAGATAGCTGCCTATTGCTCTCTGATGTGCACAGTGATTGAATCTCTGAACCTGCAGTCTATGGTTACCATATTGGATATATTGCCACTAACTTTCAATAAGGAAAGAAATATAGATTTGTTTTGGTTTTGGAGTCTTTGTATCACAAAGCAGTGCCTATAATCAGGAAAAGAGGAGATTATTTTTCAGTAAAACAATGCCTTTTCATACAGTTATATACATGTCACTTGTTTTCTCTACTCTTAGCTACAGTGAAGGGTTCTAAAGTTTAAGTCATTTTATGATATTAAACTCTCTGGTACACTGTGTAATAATTCTGCATGCTAATGTAAATAATTTTTTATCTACCTTACTGCAGTAGCTGCTACTCGATGTTTTAAGTCTGACTTGGTCCTGCAGCTCCCTCTGCTGAAAATTATTTATCTTGAAAATAGCTCTACATTTCTGAATACAGCATTCATTTTTAAGGTAGTCTGGTAAATCCATTTCCTGTGGTTCCTACTGGTCTACAGTAACATGCTTCAGTTCAAATTATGTGTTACATCACATGAGTAATTTCTACTTTTAATTTCCTTTACAGGATTCAATGTTACAGATTCAAGTGATAGATGCTGCACAAATTTTTTTGCCACAAACAACAGAAAAATCTGAACAATGTCTTCTTTAAAAAAGGGTGGAAACATAGGCCAAATAGGGGAAAATTATAGTTGTAAATTTTAGAATCTGGGATCCTTGTTCATGTACCAGTTTTCTCAGCTCAGAATTTGCCTGTGCTGCAGGTGTATTGGGCACCCTAGTAAAGGTGGCTGAAATATTGGTTTCCATCAGGTCTCCTGTAGTTCTGTTTCTCAGTGAATGGGAGTTCACTGTGTTCTGCCCTAAGCAAAAGTGGAAGAATGTCATAGATAAACAAAATAAGCTTCCATAACTCTTAAGCTGATAGCCTACAAGGCCAGCCTGTGTCATGTGTCATTTTCAGTCAGTGCCACATGGCATATGTGAGGCTGGGGCAAAGCTGACCACATCTGGTGTTGCTTTTCCCCTCTCTGTCAGTTCCTGGTTCTTGTGCTCAGGTCCATTTGCAGCATTTCTGAGTGCTTCTTTTCTCCCTCAGCTTTTCCCCTTCCTCATTGCCATCCTGACCTTTCACTATTCCTATTACTTTCTTTTACTAGCTCCTTCAAGAGTTCAAGTATGGTATCTGTGGTACTAGCCTAATGACATTTCTCTTGTTCCTTTGATCTCCTCTGCTCTGCCTTTGATACTCCCTCGGTTTGGCTGCCTACTGCTCTGCACAAGGGCTATTAAGCTCTTCTCCATGTTCTCTTCCAGAACTTTTCTGCTTGATTGAGAGGCACACTTACATCTGAAACAAGGGATTTACTTATATGTCTGAGAAGAGATGTTTGATGTCTGGACACATCCTTGGGCACCCAAGTGGTTTATGCTATGGTATATCCAAACCATACTGATTAGTTTTGCATTTGTGGCTTTGTGAGTGTTTTTCTGCCTGAGTGTTTGAAAATTCTCCAAAACTCCTTTTATCAAGGAGAAATATTTATGTATAATAAATGCATGATAATAACAATAGGAAGATATTATTTGTTTTTTGGAATTCAATTACAAATAGGTGAATGTTCTCCAAGGAAGCATTTAAAAGCCAAGTATCAGTGACATGAGGCTATATAATATCAACATCAGGGTAATGCACTGCCATATTCATACTTTTTTTTCTATCTAAAGGACTGGGTTAAAAAAGGCACATTACTGTGAATGGTGAGCTTTTCTTACTTACTTCTATGTTAAAAGGAATCTCCAAGGAAACAGAATCACTGTGTGGCGCTGCTGTTTGTTCCTTCTCTTAACCTTCCAACAGCCATCTTTATTGAAAGCCTTCAAAAAAATAGATTTCTATAGCATGTAGGAGTATGGACAATATAAATGGCAATATCTATGCTTTACATGTTTTCTTTTTATAGCAGAGCAATGATATATGTGTAAAAGCAATTTTGCAGAAAATAGGATAGAGTGATTTCAGTGCAAATGTTCCCAGCATTTGTTGCTATGAGCTGGCTTGTTTACAATGGGATCCATAATCCACACAACACTTGACTGAAGTGCATCCTAATGTTTGTAACTGGATTTCATCAGAAACCATAAGCTGTAAAGAAGAAAATGGCTGTTCCTGTGGCCAGAAGGGCCATGTAGTCTCTGCTGCGTGTGGATGTCTTTTACATTCAGGAGTATTAAGATCCCTGGGGCCTGTAGTGGAAAATGATGAGAGAGAACACAACCCTATCAAAAAAGTAGCAGGAGAAATACCAATCCCTCTGCCCTGGGGTAAGCAGTAGGGAAATGGCACAGAGCAGAGCAAAGCACAAACCCAAGCCAGACCTCTGCATATTTGTGTATCCCAGGTTGTGTTGAAGGCTTAGCCCATGGCATGTTGATTGCAAAATCCAAACTGACTGCACTTTGGAGCCTTTGGCATGTGACCAGTCCTCTCCAAGAGCCTTACATAAATGTTTTGAAATTCATCTGCTCCTCACCATAGCCTTTGGAGCTAAGTACCATGCTGAACGCCAGAGGGTTTCCTGCTCTCCTGAAGCGCAAAGGAACAAGTCACAGGTGGCAGGTCAGCTTGGGAATCAGCTCCTTTAATTTTTAGTAGAGCCACATCAGTTTACTACAGGTGAAGATCTGTTGCTCTGCTTAGCTGCTATATGTGCATATCCAAGGACATGTCAGGAAGTCTTGCAGCAAAACTATGAACAAGCTTTGCATCCATGGTGTGACCTCTGGAATTGTGCTCTTTGCTCCAGTAAAGAGAGAACTTTTTATTCTACTTTGGTCTACTCTGAAACAGAGGAACTAGACTAATAGGAGTGTTAGGTTCATTTCCATCTGGGGCTTGAGTAAGGCAAATTTGCATTTTCCATTGAATACACAAGCCCATCTAAACAGAGGCAAGGAGAAGACGGTCTATTGACATTGTGTAAAGGCAGCATATCAGTTTAAAGGATTCTGTTTGCCTAGAAGAGTGTGAAGGAGACTATTTAATTACCTGTCTAGGATTGACAAAGATAAACACCCTGTTATTATTCTATGTATTTGCTTGTAACTCAATTAAGGATGTGTACTTAATTGTATCACCAATATGAAGAAATAAGTGTTAAGGTGTTTGAAAGCTAGAGGAAATGAGATGTCCCTCAAGAAACATGAAAGGTCAGGGAGTGGAGAAAGCAAGGAAGCATAAAATTATGGCATTGGTATTCAACTAAGATCAGAAGTGAAGCACTGTGTTATCTGAATTCCCAATTGTAAGGTTGAATTGAGGAGTTAACAGAAAAAGTGAGGACTTACAAAGCAGAGCGACATAGCACAGCAGCGTAAACTAAATCAAACATGCCTAGCTATTCTGCCAGTAGTGAAGGAGAGCTTATGTTCTCAAGTTGTTTCAGTTACATTGGATCATCCCTGACATACCTGCAACATTTACTGTCTTCTGTGTACAGCACTCTTGAATGATAACATTTAATGTCTGGCACTAAATGATCAGCCTATTTGATTTTTCTGCATTCTCATGTTAATTTTACCAACAAAAATACAGAAACAACAAAGGAGCTAAGGTTTGGTTTGGTTTTGGGTTTTTTGTTTGTTTGTTTTAAATTTAAGATTAATGCACAGGGCTGTCTGATCATCTGCCTCCCTGTCCCTTTTAATGCTGATTATGACAGCATGTATCATATAAACCAAATTGGTTAGCCCCACCTTCACCTGATGCACCTTAGCCCTAACGTTTTGCATAACAAACACAGAGGAGCAGGCTGTATTACCCTGCAGGGGAGTGCTGTCTCTGAAATCCTGCCCCTCGGGTGCTGGCTGCTCCTGCCAGCACCAGCACAGTGAGGTGCTCCCAGCCCACCAGCACCAAGGCAGTGAGAGAAGTGATAGGATACAAGAGCAAAACATAGCCTCATATTGCCACTCTCATACAGCCCTGCAGCAGAACAGCCAGCGCCAGCTGATGTCCCATCATTGCACCCAGAGCTGTTGTTGAAAAAACTAAGTCATTGTAGTATCATAGTATTGTCTGAGCTGCAAGGGACCCAATAGGATAATCAAGTCCAGCTCTTAAGCCCATGGAAGACACCCCAAGAATCACACCATGTGCCTCTGACTATTGTCTAAACACTTAAACTCTGTCAGGCATGGTGCTGAGACAACTTCCCTTGGGAGACTGTTCCAGATCCCAACCACCCTCTGGGTGAAAAAACTTTTCCTAATCTGTAGCCTAAACCTCCCCTGATTAAACTTCATCCCATTTCCCCTAGTCCTATTGCTATGCACCAGATTAAGGAGATTGGTCCCTGCCCCTTTACTATCCCCTGTGAGGATGTTAAAGACAGCAATGAGGTCTCCTCTCAACCTCCTCTTCTTGAGGCTAAACAAACTAAGTGACCTGAGCTGTTCCTCATAAGTTTTCCCCTCCAGCCCCTTCACCATCTTTGTAGCCCTCCTCTGGACACTCTCCAACAGCTTATTATCCTTTCTAACTTGTGGAGCCCAGAACTGCACACAATACTCGAGATGCAGCCACACCAGTGCAGAGTAGAGCAGGATGACCACCTCCCCTGATTGGCCTTCCTGGCTGACAGAGCACACTGCTGATTCATTTTCAGCTTACTGTCAGCAAGGACCCCCAGGTCCCTCTCCACACTGCAAGGTGACTTACTGTTTCTGACTGTTTTCTCTCTTTCTGCAGAATCAAGTGTACTCACTGGTGCAAGTCTGAGGGGTGCAGAAGGCAGGCAAGGGACATCACTTAGCCATGTCAGGTGGGAGATGACACTTCTGGGATGCTGTAACAGCAGAGAACTGAAGGAAATGATCCTCCCTGCATCTTTCCTGCCATTGGAGTGTCTCTTTCCAATCTTCCTTCTGACACACCTGACAGTATAAACATGTTTTTTGCAACCCCAGGAGACTTCTGCAGCTGCAACTTGTCATTGAAACAGTTTGATTAAATTTCATTTTGCTTTTTCTATTTTTTTTTTCTTAAATTACCCCAGCACTTTCAGAGGAAACTGTTGGGTTTTTTAATCCATCTGACAGATGATTGTTTTGAGGGTTTTTTTAACAGCATCTGACACAGCTGACATCACTGTTTTTATTATATATATCTGCCACACTAGTTTAAAGCTGTGGTTAAAGCTGCTCTGCATTCTGCTGGCAAGGCAGCTGGACCTGAATGAATCACAATAACCACAGAAGCTCCTTCCTGAGAAGAGTGCTGTTCCTGTAGCCACGTGAGACAAGTGCTGCCTTTTAAGAATGACTGGTCACATCTAAATGACATTTTTGGCTTTCTTTTAGAAGAGTAAGTTGTTTATTTTATGCTTTTATTTAAGTTATGTGATTTTAACTAAAGAACGCTATCATCCCTAGAGAACAGTTTTGGTTTTCAGCACTGGAGCAGTTACTTTCAGCTGTATCTAGTGCCTGATGTTTAAATGTTTTTGTGGCTTCATGAGTTTGAAAACACCTTCTTGTAAGGACTCCTAAGCTAGTTTCTCTGTGGCTTTCACCAGTCCCACAATCTCAGATATCTGTGTACCACGTAGCCAACACTTCCTTACTGTTAGCCATTTGTGAGAAAATACATATGAAACCAGGAGACAGTTAAACTCAAAGTTGAAGCAGGAGATGAGTATATATGGCTATGATGACATCATTAAGACAGTAGAACTTTGTCCTGAAAAACTGTTCTTGTACAGGACAATAATCACAGAGTCATAGAACAGCCCAGGTTGGAAGGAACCTTGAAAGATCATGTTGTCTGTGGCCATGGACGCTGTATAGGTGGCATGTGTATTCCTGAAAAGGGCTAATAATGCTGGAACAAGGAGAGTAGGACCACAGAGCTGAACACAAGATGCTCTGTCAACAACAGAGCATGCACCTGCACTGGTAGTTGATTACTGACATGAATGAGGATCTTATTGATGAACAATCCAGTGAGGGAAAGACTTTAAAGCACAGCACATAGCAACAAAACATGTATATATCCAGATCAATCTATAATTCATACTTACCAGAGGCATTTTGACACTTGCTTCTTGCCACACTGAATAATGAATATATTTTTTTGTGCCAGAAGTAAATAATGTGCATGCAACATACCATTCACAAAATGGTATGAAATGCATAAGACCATACTATTGTCATCTTCTCATGCCAACATCTAAAAAAAAATCCCAAACTCCCCAAACCAGAATGATAAACAATGACAAAGCAAAAAATAATGATACTTGTAATCTGAGTTGTTTGTAGGTTCTTACAGGTTTTCAAACATAACACGTTGCCAACCAGCTAGAGTCAACGTTCACGGCTTGCATTCTGTTGCAAATCAATTTGTTGCCATGTCTCCCATCCCTTAGCAATGTCACACTTCACTGTAAGCCGCCCAGTGCTACAGAGCCCAGTCACTCAGGCACAGATGGCTCACCCAGGTGGAGCTCATGGCACTGGAGTCCACAGCTCTTGCTATAGTGACTGTTTTGTTGGAGTCCTGTGCTCAGCTAAAATCACAGTTGTCATTGTCCTGGTCTGTTTAGATCACTTGGATTAGAAAGTGATTAGCTGCGATGCAGCTCAGGGGAGCTTCCTAACCCAGCTCTACTGCAGAAGATTACCAGCATCAGCCTGGCAGGTACCTAGTTTGGGGCCAAAATCCACCCTTAGGAGAAACACAGCAGAATTATATTCTCTTAAAAATAATACAAATATCACAGACTTTCGATTCTGTGACTTCTTATAAGTTGGGGAAATAGTTCTGTATCTAACACAGTCTATGGTGTCTTGAGGGGACTGGGCCATTTAAAGGGAAAAGGATTAGGATTTTATTCCTCATTTTAGGGTATATTATGTCATTTCAGGTCAGCAATTTTCACTACTTTTTTAGTGTTCTTAAAAAATACTTCTCATGTGGCTGTTTTGACCTCAGAAACCAGATGTTGGTATTACTCTGCAGCTTCATGGGACAGGAGGAGGGTGGTGGGCTGCTGTTTTCTGTGGTTATTATGGGAGTTTATTACTTGAGTGCAGTTCATGACTGGCTAATGCATGTTTTCTCCACAGCCATCACTTTCAAAATATCCTTTTTATTTGTCCCTTTCCTCAAACCCTGTGCTCAAAGGTTTTTGTTTATGCTTTCTATCTCCCACCAGCTGTTCAGGCCAGTTGTCAAAATGAAGACAAGCACCTCACTGGACATAGCCTGCACTGGGCATACAGGTGTCCAGCTGTGGGCTGTGTTGTGTAAGAACCATAATTTAAATTAGTCAAGAAACCAGGTAAATGCATCATTCTTCCTTTTTGTTGTTATTTCTGAATACTTTCAAGTGACAGGTCATGGAACAAAGCAGTAGTTATAAAATGGCACACTATTATAATAACACAGCAACAAATACTAATAATTTATTAAAAGTAACAAGGGAAGGGTTGGAATATAGAGGCCATCTAAAACAACAACTAAGATGCTGTTTTCAGCAGCTGTATGTGGTGTGCTGCTCCTCTGCCAGCATGAGATCTTCAGAGTGTGCCAAGGTGTGGATTGCAAGGGCCCCAATGTACTGTGCTGTGGGAGGGGGAAATTAAATATCCTGCCAGACATAATTAAAAACAACAAATGTTTATCCTTAATTGGACTGTAGAACACTTATCACCAACCTCTCTCAATGCTTGCTCTTGAAAGCAAATTACTCTGAGAGCATTTTTAATGTAACTTGTTTGTAAATTCCTGAAATCTTTATCTTTTCGTTAATAAAGCTGATGGCTTGAGGCTCACTAATAGATGCCAGCAATGGAAGGTGGCTCACACAGAGTATAAAAACTGGACAACCAGCAAAAGTGTTTCAAAGAGAGCAATGGCCTTAAGCTGACCTCAACCCATACATTCCTTCTTGGTGACCAGGAACATCCCCAATTGAGACAGTGACCATATTATAAACTGTTAAAGGGAATCACATTGATACTGTGATTAAACTGCATATGGCAATTGCTGTATTTTTCTAAATGCAATTTACATTTTTTATTGTGTTTTCAATATATTTTGTATCACTCTGCTAAATGAGAACTCCCATGTAACATCTTGACATTAAGCATTGCAACTCTCCACCTCTGCCACATCCAAAAGATATGAGGGTCAGAGAGAATTGGAGTCCAATGTGGCTGTTCAGTAAGAAAACTGTTTTGTAATTATGTTGTTCATAAGTTTACATTGCTCTGACTTTTGTCAGATAGATAGTCTCTCATCAGAGAGACTTACTTAACTAAATGCTAGCAGCAATGACAACTGGCAACTCTAATTACACTTGACAGAGTACAAGACAGTTTTTTCTTCCTACCAGATGCTTCCACTGCTGTGGGCTCCTTCATCCACTAATTCCTGCCTCCGGTAGAACTTATTAAGACACACACCTGTCATTTGGGGCATCACAAATATCTGGTGAGACATGTAAAACGTAGCAACGTGCAGCAGAAGTGCCAGAGTAAACAGCCTCTCTCTGTCACAGCAGACTACCTTCAGAAGTGTGGAGTTACATGGGTTAGATGCTTGTCACTAAGGTGAAGTGACGGTTCTGCAGCAGAGGCTATCGGGGGATCACATTGAAAAGGTATGAGGGTGCATCCCTGTCCAAATGCTTTAGGGCTGATGTGCTCCTCTGATCTTCACACAGTCATTTCTGCGCTTAACCGCCCAAGTGGTCTCGCCGACTCATGCTTGATTAAGTATTGGAGGCAGCCAGGATGATCTGACGACTGCTGTGGTATGATATCGCAAGTAGGCTGACTTCATGTTTTTGTTCTAGATAAATCACAGCATAACAATCTGTCAGCATGCACAGATATTTTGTGCTCTCTGGGGCAGTA
Organism: Galbula dea; assembly: GCA_013399015.1. NCBI lineage: Eukaryota > Metazoa > Chordata > Aves > Piciformes > Galbulidae > Galbula > Galbula dea. The sequence continues at coordinate 2,651,773 of VWZX01002122.1, forward strand.
ACATCAGCGCATCTTCTCTTACTTATTTGCTGCAGGCAAAGATCAGGGTGTTCCTCCTCAGTTGTGTCCCTGTGGTTGTGAGAACTAAGACAGCCCACGAGCTTGTTACAAACAGCAAACCAATGAGGAAGCAAAATTTAAACAACCCACTCAGAAAGTTATGGAGAGATTTTTAATAGCCTAGAAGGTATATTTTTCATACCTTCCCATCTAAAGAGCCAATAGCTTTCATGTTTACTAGTCCAGACATTTTGAGCCCTGAAGTAGCCATAACATTTCAAAAATAGGTTTTATATATTTAAAAATAATTCATACTTTAATGGTCAGATATCTCAAAGCCTTCCAGACCTGGGAGACTGGTATTCTTTCCTTTCCATTGCCATAAGGGTTTCCATTTCTAGTTATACTCAATACAGTATATATGAGCATTAAAGCTCTGACATTTCTAGGCAAAGAAGATTTGTCACTGTAGTAGCACTGATTTTTACCTTTTCAATAGCTCACACAGGTATCACTTCAGGAGAAATCCCATGTCTGAAATGAAAAAAAGGAAATATTAGCTGTAGGGAGCTGTTCCTATTTGGGGACATTGAAATAAATCCTAGGTGATTGGGTCTGAGAAGCAGATAAAGTGGTCAGTGGTGTATGATAAATTCAAATATAATGTACCACTGTAATTTTATACCCCATCTCAAAATGTGTCACTATGTTTCATCAGACAGATCTGTGTGAGCTCTATTGATTGAGTCTTGAAGGACTGGGAGAGGTGGCAAATACAAACTTGACAGAGGACAATTATGTGGAGGTTGATCTAAAACAGTTGAGCAGGCAATCCTACTTACCCACATCTGAAGGGCTCACTCTCTCTCGGTGATGCTGAATTTGCTGGGTGCAGAACAGGGGACATGCCAGTGCTGTCTGCCCCTTCAGCACACCAGTCCCAGGGCACTGAGCAAAAAAATAGGCTGCACTTCTACAAACACCAACTTTCTTCCTGAAGGCACTTTGCTAATTTTCACTAATAGCCTCAGTGATCAGGCAGGGATTGAACAACTACTAATTAGTCATTACAGCAGTGCTGAAAGGGTTTCCCTGGGTCAGGACTTCATGAAGGTGGACTGTACGATCCCTGCCCCAAACCACACCCAAGAGAGCTCAATTGCTGTACTGATGATTTGTTTACCCTGCTAGTACATGTTTCCACTGCAAAGCTGAAGAAGATCGTATGTATAGGCTATCTTACTCATCAGCTGATGTAGATTCACAGTGATGGTCAGAGTGAAATGGGAGAAATTATTTTTTCATGATAGCTTTTATTCTGAGTGCTAAATGCATACAGAATACATCTAGGTTTTAAACTTTGAATAACAGGATAACTAAGTTGTTATGATACTGAACAAGCAAACATGTGGAATGTGAGTATGTAATATTGAACTGTTGTTTCCCCTGACTTTTTGCAACATAACCCTCGGTGGCTTTGTTTTATCCATGTGAACATACTGCTTTTAATGATAATGTCCTCCCCCAAATTGTTCTCCACTGATTTACATTTCCTATAGCTAGTTTTTCAAATATATAAAAACACCATAGAGCTTAGCCAATTATTTCCAAAGTCTGGGCATATTTATCAAGTGGAACCAAGTATTGATCATCTGTAAAGAAGGTCTCAGCATTTCTTCCTGTTTTCCAGCTGGTCAGCTAGGGTAAATTCATTTTTATCAGTGAATTGAAAGTTTGGTTTGTAATCCTCTTTTTAGACAAAACTTATCAGACTTTGTGGTTGCAGGTTCATAACAAAAACCAGTCATACTGCCTGCTTTTCAAAACTGCTGCCACTGAATTATTTGGCTGTTCTGTTTCAAATTTGGCACATCATGTTTTTAACATGTTTAGATCAAAAGAGTTAGCATGAAAGGAGGCAACTACTTCGTATGACAAAGATCATTCTAAGGTTTCTGTAGTAAGTACTTCATACACTCTTTTGTTCATTCTTTTTAAAGCTTCATGTCAGCTCAGATAAAATTTCTGTCACCTAAACACCTCTTGCCAAGAGAATCCTGCTGCTTTCAAGGATGAAAATTTACTTCCCAGCATGATTCAACAGGTCCAGCATCACACCTCTACTAACAACCAGTGCTGGCTCTGCTCTTCAGCCTTCATTGCAGAGCTCCTTATTGCCAGAGGGTTTTAAAGGATTGTGAAATTGCTGCAGACTCCTGTCACTCTAATATAGCAAATGTGTATTACTATCTCATTTTAGAGAGGAAAGAGCACAAAATTAGAGAGAAATAGGAAATTAACCCAAGACCTTACTCAATAACCTGTGGAGAAACCGTGAGTCTGTCTCCAGGTCTCCTTACTATGTCTTAACCACAGATCCAGCTTTTCCGTCTGTTTCAAAGATGTATTTGTATTCTTACTACTGCTGCTAATACCACTCTTTTAGCAGAAGCCCTGCCTAACTGATGGGTGAAAGTGTTCTGTCTTCCCCTTTTTCCTTCTGTCCTGTACATTGTGATGAAAAGGACTTTTGGGGGAAAAATATTATCTAAGAATAGGTATAACCAAATCCTTGGGACATTCACAAGGACAAACTTTCATTCCTGTAACAACCATTCCATGTGATATTTCATCACATATTTTCACTGAGGAACCTTCTGTGCCACAGGCTGTTTTTCAGGAATAGAGAGTAAGAAATATTAATGCAGAGAATTCATGGAAAATTTTAAGTTGACATTTTTATATTGAGTTCCTGAGGTTTGTTGTTAACCACAATGTTAAGAGATGAGGGAGTTCAAAAGAAATCAGAAACCACAGCAGAGCAGCTCACAGCTGGGAGTTGTCTATCAGCCATGGAGTAACTGGTGAGCCAGGGGAAGCCAGACCCTCAGCACCTCTCAGGCACTGCTCTCCATAGCAATATAAGGTCTATGCTGCCACCACTCAGCCTTAAGTGAGGTACACGGGCTCCCCTTACATATATTCCACTCAATTACCTAATACTTAAGCAAGAGCATCACCTTCTCTAGCCAGGAAATGTTTGACTATGTCTTCCTTTTCCCACTGGTGCAGGGTGTTGCTCAGGACTGGTGGTGGGAGCAGCATGGCAGTGGCAAGGGAGACAGTAGGATCAGGCACAGCCAGAGGGATTGCATAAACCAGAAGCTAGAAATACACTGTGAGCCACTTTTATATTCTCCATCCATTATATTACCACATGATGTGTCTGCTCTGCTTTTAAATCATTTTAGAGATGTGACTTCTAACACTTTTCTTGGGAAGCTATTTCACAGTCTATTAGATGTCCTTGTTAAAATTTTGGCTGGATATTCCACTCAGATCTCCGTTTGCTCAGTTTCCTACCTTTATGTGCAATTATACCCCTGAGAAGTGCTCTAAACAATCTTCCCAATGCCTCCATTTCTGTATCTTTTAAGCACATGTAAACAGTAATAGCAGTTTTGGACACTGTGTGGGGTATCTTAAAATATTTAGCTCTTAAAATCTTCCTCCATGAATCATCTGCTACAGCCCTAATGTTAGATATTTTATTCTTCCTAAAGTTCTTTATAATTTGTCATCATCTTCCTAGGTAGGTTGGTGCCCCGGCCTGCATGCAAGCTATAATTTGTACAACAAAGATTTCATATTCATAATGTTTCTAGGCTGCAGATAGTTTCAAATTCTGCTCAGTGCCCTAATTTCACTAGTAATGGTATCTTTTTTTTTTTTCCCCAGCCTTGTAGAGAAGTGTGCAGCTTTTCATTTTAATTAGTTTGGTTTCTGACAGCTTTAACTTGCAGTACTACAAAGAACTGCCAAGGTTAAAAGATTTTCCTGGGTTCCGTAGAACTGCAAAGAAAAACAAACACATTTTGCTTATAAAACAGAAGCAACACTGTATGGGATATTAAAATATCTTTCTCCCTTTGTTTTCTTAAAGCACAGAATGTTCATTTTAGAGTGTAAAATAGGAACATGGGTTTGTCATCCTAAAATAAACCACCCATAAACATATTCATAGTACCATCCAGATATTTTTCACGACAGCATGACAGTCAGATGTCACAGACAAGATGTTGTCTGTTGGTACTCAGAATATTTGGTGTCACTGTGTAGTAGGAGCTCTTTCTGCATAACAAAATACATGAGGACTCTATAGATGTTACTTGCAATGTTTTGGTACAAAATTCTATCAGGGAAGCAATAAGTGACACATTTGATTTGAAATAAAATAGTACATTAATTGATAACAATAACGGATTCCATTTTCTTACTAAGCCTATTCTTAATGTGAGAATCTGTCTAAAAAAAAATTAATGTAGTTCCAGATCCAAATTTTGGAAATTAACCTCAATGTGTTAAAAATGAGCCACACCAAACCCTATGAACTTCAGGATGGTTATGGCAGTCAGAATGAAAACAATCTGATATGATTCTGTGTAGTTATGAATAATAATGATGATTATTACAATAATAACCAGAATGAAATTATGCAGAAGCTCAAGGCAGGACCTGGGCTCCACGGTGCTAAACAAAAACAAGTGAGTTGTCATACGCCTATCACAGGATCACCTAGACTCTTCAAGTTCTCACAAAAAAAAAGGATAGCTACCAAGTGAGCAGCGTTTTTCAAGTGCTCTAAGCACAGCTGGTATCACATACATCTTCTCTCATTCAGTACAGTAAGATAAAAAAATATGAATATGTGAGGAAAAAACATGAACATCATAGATGTTATCTTTTTATGTATAGTGTTGTAGAATCCAACTTTTAAAAGTCATCACTTTATTAACTCTTCTGAGGATACTTTCACCTCTGACCTTTTCAGCAAAACTTTACTCCCCTTAATATTAACTTTTTGGTGTCTGGTTTCCATCTTGCTGCTGATTGACACCCCAAACTCTAAAACACTGCCTGCATATTCCAGCTCACTTAGAACTGCTGATCTGTGTTAATGTAGTATCCTTCCTTCTTTCACCCCGGCTCTTCACTGGAATGAAGCAGGTCACAGAGGAAGGCTGAAGCTTTCTTCAGGAGACCCTTAGATTAGCCATGTGTACCCAATGGGAGCTGGCTACAGATCTGACCATGGTCTAGCTGCTTTTGCGAGAAAGTGGGTAAGGACTGCAGTTTCTGGAGATAGTCTTTAAAGCAGATGAGCCTTTCATCTCTGTTTTAATGCTTGCTTTCAGACCACAGTGCACTAGACTGTTGTGGAAAGTGCACCAAGTATTTCAAAACTACACAGCAGGCAAAGTTGCCTGGAGAAATCAGCAGGAGAGGGTGGTGCAATACCATATATTTCAATGTAAATTTACTTCCTACTGAGTAGATGGGGTAGAATCAAGTTGCCAGTAGTCTTTCATCTCCCAGCAGCTAACATGAAGCTAACACAGATTTAAACAGTTGCTCCTTCTGGAACCAGAGTTGCTTGGGGAGATAGATGCAAAAATACTTGACAGATAATGTTGTCATCAGTAATGAGCAGGGCTGTCCTGAGCTGAAAGAGCAAAGAGCTGGAGCCAACAGCCCCCAGGAAGTCACGGCTCTGGAATAAAGCCTGGATAGTCCAGGCTGTGCTTTAATAGTAGCTTTGCATATGCAGAAAGTAATCTTTCTGTGCTGCAGAAAAGCAGCTGCTGTGGGTTAAAAGCACAGTCAAACCCTGCAGAAGAGGTAGTGATGTCTCCCATGGCAGTGAGAGCTAGACCAGGTATGCTTTGACTACCTGAAGCATGGGGCAGACTGTATATCTGACATCTAGCGTGGCCGGTGGCGCTGTGCACCATAGGAAAAGGCTTCACAAAGCTTTGCCAACCATCCTCATCTGTGTCTACCAGCTTATGCTGATCCCACATTTGGCATTAAGGGCATAACTGAGCCACTTGGTGCCAGAGGAAGACCAAGGAAGCCTCTGATTTGGCCATTATCTCTGAGAAAGCAGAACCAGACTTGTGCATGTGACATGCAAAATCTTCCTTAGGTGGCCAGCTGCCCTCTGACTTGCTTTCAGAGTATCACAGGACTGGAGGCTGGGTGCAGGATGGCTGAGGGTGCTTAGTCCAGTACTCTCTGGACTCACATCAAGGTCAACATCTCTCCCTGCTGCAGAGCTGTTGTCCTCATACCTTTTGTCTCTTCAAAACCCTGACCGGGCATGTGCCACCAGTGTGCCCACGAGCAGTGTACTCTGGCTCTGGTTATATTTTGCCCTGTGATGTAGAAAACTGTAATTCCTACACTGGGTGTGAAGTGTGGCAAAGCAATAAGGTACTTATTATTGTCATCCACAGGGTTGTCTCACAGGTCCTGCCTGTTACCTAACATATGTTTTTAAGTGCACATGGGCACAAACACCAGGAAAATAGCTTCCAACACAACCTGGATCTTCTCCCCAGGAACACGATAATCCTGATTAGTGGATACTGCAGACAGACTTCACTTACTTGTCAAACAAGCTCTGCTGCTTAATGAAATGAACAAATCCACTTCCAGCCTCAAAGGGGAGTTTAACTTGCTGTTTCTTTAAATTAAGCCTACACTGCCTCAAACCTCTATTGAAATGTCAGCAGGTGTATTCCAAAGATGACATCTGTAAAAATGACTGCCTTCCCCTCCTGCTATTCTCTATTCACTCATGTAGAATCTAATTCTGAAAAATAAAGTTATCTGCTAATGGTGGCAATCTAATCTCTATTCTGAGAGCCGGCAATTTGCAGGGCTGGCTTTAACACGGGCAAAGTGATTACAAGTCAATGATGTCCCAAAACATGGGGCAGATCCACACTTTGTCCAATCTGCTACTTTGCTGCAGGCTCCTCATCAGAAGCAAAGATTTATGTTGTGCTATTGTCCATTCTTGTAACAACAACAAAAAAATCTTAGATTTTTTGTGAAAATTAGGTGCATAATGTGCTGCTACATCTCAAACCTGTCTTTATTTGAAGGCTCACGTCCCCTTTTCAGTTGTTCTTATATTGGTGATGCCTTAAAAATTGCAGTGAACATCAGCCTCGGGAAGCATTAGTATGAACAATTGTAGGTAGGAGGAGGGTGAGGTGTTTTCTCCCACTGGGGCATGGATGATGTACATACATCATTTCCACAAACACTTAAGGGTTGTTCTTGTACATCTGTTCCCTTGGCAGAGATAAGACACATTGCCTGACACTCGCGTCTTTGATTGTGAGAGTGGTGGTTTCATTTGCAGAAATTGGGAATAAACAAAACCCAGCAGGTTCTCTGGAGGCTTAAGCCAGACAAATCTCAGAGGAGGGCTTTATGCAGTCAGGTTTAATGCACGTATCTGAGTGACAGCACTATGCTGAGAAGTGCATCCTTCTGTGAGATCCTTTGACTTTGGAATATATTTCACCCCAATTAAACGCCCTTCACCTGGTTCCTGCAGGAGAGGTGCTGCCCTGCACATCCCTGGTGTCATTCTGCTCCTCTCTTCTCAGGGAGGTTTGCAACACTGCTTTCCAAGACCATGGCAGAAATCTCTCAAAATAAACAGAAGTTCCCTTTCAGGTTTGTTAAACTAGGAAGAAGGCTAGTGAACACACAGATGTGTAATGTGTCCTCACCTCCTCCCAGCCCAAGATGTGCCCAGCACTGGCTGTCCTGGTTGCCCAAGCTGCTGGGCTGATTCTTGGAGGCCAAGAGTCTGGTCCTGCACTTTGGCCACAACAATCCCCTGCAGTGCTACAGGCTGGGGACAGAGTGGCTGGAGAGCAGCCAGGCAGAAAGAGCCCTGGGGGTACTAATTGATAGGAAGCTCAACATGAGCCAACAGTGTGCCCAAGTGGCCAAGAAGGCCAATGGAATCCTGTCCTGTATCACAAATAGCATGGCCAGCAGGACAAGGGAAGTGATCCTTCCCCTGTACTCTGCATTGGTGAGGCCACACCTGGAGTACTGTGTTCAGTTCTGGGCCCCTCAGTTCAGGAAAGATATTGAAGTGCTGGAGTGGGTCCAGAGAAGAGCAACAAGAATGGTGAAGGGATTGGAATATATAGAGGCTGAGGGAGCTGGGGTTGTTTAGTCTGGAGAAGAGGAGGCTTAGAGGTGACCTCACCACTCTCTGTAACTATCTGAAGGGAAGTTATAGCCAGGAGGGGATTGGTCTCTTCTCCCAGGCAGTTAGCAATAGGACAAGGGGGCAAGGGCTTAAGCTCTGCCAGGGGAAATTTAGGCTGGATATTAGAAAGAAATTCTTTACAGAGAGAGTGGTCAGGCATTGGAATGGCCTGCCCAGGGAGGTGGTGGATTCACCATCCCTGGAGGTTTTTAAACTGAGATTGGACATGGCACTGAGTGCCATGATCTAGTAAACGGACTGGAGTTGGACCAAGGGTTGGACTTGATGATCTCTGAGGTCTTTTCCAATCCAATTGATTCTATGATTCTATGACCTGTTGCTGGGGCCTCTCTGTGCTGGAATCATGGCTATTTCCTGGAGGGTCTGCAGTGGCAAAACCCTCTCTGGGCACAGCATTGAGGTATTCCATACTGCACATGTCCTGCTGCTGCAACAGGGATGAGAAATTCACTTTTTAAGAAGTTGACTGTCTTTGTAGGTTATTTTTTCCTTTTCCATCAAAAAAACCCAAACATCTCCAGTCTAAACGAAATGGAAAGCCAGTGAATATCTCTTTCCTGAATAAGTATAGATCTAGGTGTGGTTTTGTGTGTTTAGAGATTTCTTTTCTGAAGATGTTTGCAAGTTTGTTGAAGTGTTTTCCAGGTGTACACACATTTTGGTTTATAACTTCCTGTAGTTTTTAGTATATTTTGCATTTATATTTTACAAAGCAATCCAAAGACTTTGGGGTATGAGGTTTATTTGTATATTTCTACTATTCATAAGCAATTTAATGATATATGTCAGAGAGTACAAAGAGATGATCATTTCAATAACTAAATTTTCTGATGAAGGCTATCCTACATATGCTATTTCTGCTTGACAACTTAAAGCAATTTTTAAGAGGGAAATTTATTCTGATTTGAAAAGACTAAAACATTGTAATATATGTACAAAGGTAAATCAATCTATCTTTCAATTTATCTCATGCTATAAAACTCCATAGCTCTCCACAGTCCTGCTTTTTAAAATATCAAGCAGTAAGAAAAATGAGAAATAAATGACTGCTATTTAAGAAATGGTGACATTACAAAGACTTCAGTGCTCCCCGGAGCAAAACTGAAGTTGGGGAGCAGCTCAGGGAGGTTCTCAGCACCCAGTACATCAGCCCACTGGCAGCAGATAGCACTTGGCAGTGTCATGAGCACCACCTGAGTTTGAAGGCAGGAGTCAGAGCTGGGCCAAGAACAGAGAAAGCCAACAGGTATCTCTAGAGCAAACCCTGCTGCTGGAAAACCAGAGCACAAGCTGCAGATGACGGACAAAGAACAGCAAACATATATGGACATAGATGTGCACCTACCTTCTCCCCAAATACTGCAGATCCAGGCTGGAGATACAAAGTCTTTTGGATACAAAATGAAAAAAACCCCCATCAGTACTGCAGCTGAAATCAGCAGAAGAACTTTACTGATGACACTTTATGGTGCAGTGTAGAAAATAAAAACTATTTTTTTTCCCACCAAAGATTGCAATCTTCCTTTAATAGATATGGAATGCAGCTTCAGTAAAGTTTATCAGAACTTCTTGGCGAAACTTGATGTGCATAGGTTTAAAGAAAACAATTTTCAGGCATTTGTGGGGATGATCACTATCTGCATTAAAAAAAATGGTACAGTAGTTTAATACACTAATCTGAATGGATACTGCTTTCCTATATGTATTGAGAATGTATTGAAGATTACCTGAATAATCCTTAAAAACTACTTGGGTGTTTTGCTTCAAAGCAATGCAGGAGTTTTTCTTCACTGATTTGTGTTAGTTGTATCTTGGATAAGAAAGAGGATGTTGTTCTGGCTGATTTGTGTGATTCAAAATTTTAAATTCAAAACACACATAAAACCTCATCTTTTTTAACAGGAGTTTTAACTGAAACACCTCAATATCAGCCAACAAAGGGATCATCCCCTGCGACTGAATATTAAAGTTACATCCATTGCAGTGTATGTATGACCACCAAATATAATCTTCCCAGATATTAAACACTGTGCTGTACTCATCCTCCTCTTAGAGAACCACAGAATGTTTGAGGTCAGAGGGGCCATCTAGCTGGACCTCTGGTACAGCCTCCCATGCTCAAGTAAGGCCACCTAGATCTGGTGGCCCAAGACCATGACCAGATAGCTTTTAAATCTCCAAGAACGGACAGTCCACAGCCTCCCTGGGTGACCTGTGCCAATGCTCAGTCATCCTCAAAGTGAGGAACTATTTCCAGATCCCTCTTGGTATTTACATACATAGACAAGATCCCCCTGAGCCTTCTGTTCTCCAGGTTGAACAATCCAAGTCCTGCTAGCCTTTCCCATAGGAGAGACACTCCATACCATCATTATCATCTTTCTGCCCTTTGTTGGACTTTATCCTGTACATTGATGCCTCTTTCATACTGGAGAGCCCAGAACTGGACATGGGACTCCAGGTGGAGCCTCACCAGTGCTGAATAAAGCAGAAGGATCACCTCCCTGAAGCTGCTGGCAATACTTTTCCAGGATACCATTAGCCTTCTTTGCCATGAGGCCACATTGATGACTTAATGTTCAATTTGATGTCCGCAAAGACCTGCAGGTCCTCTTCTGCCAAGCTGCTTTCCATCCTGGTGGCTCTGGCCTGTGATGATGATGGTGGTGTATGACTCTTAGCCTTGTTGAATTTCATGAGGTTCATCATGCCACACCGTTTCTTCAGCCTGTCAAATTCCCTCTAGGTGGCAGGACATCCCCCTGACATATCAGCCACTCTCCCCAGTTTTGTGTCACCAGCAAAGTTGCTGAGGGTATACTTTGTCCCATTATTCAAATCATTAATGAAGGTGTTGAACAGGATTGGCTAAACTATGGACGCCTGGAGTACACCATGAATGACTGACCTCTGCCTGGACTACATGCCACTAATTACCACATGTTGGGCCTTACTATTCATCCATTTTATAACCCACCTCACTGTCTGTTCATCCAGCCCATACCTCATCCACTCCTTTATGAAGTTACAGCAGACAGTGTTCAAAGCCTCACTGAAATCCAGGTAGACAATATCCACTGCTCTCCCCTCATCTACCAGGCCAGTCATCTCATTACAGAAGGTTAACAAATTGTTCAAGCATGACTTCCCCTTGGCAAATCTGTGCTGACTGCTCCTGCTGACATTGGAGATGCTTGTTTCTTACATTTTCTCTTGCTGGGCTATGAGCCTGGCACCTTCATCTTTGCATACATTTTCATTTGCAACAGTACATAGCAGTGACATGACACTTTCTACTAGCTTTGTACTACTGATGACATTGTGTATTTCTTCTTTTTTTCTTCACGTGGTCTTTATTTGTGGTGGCCTTTCCAGTTCTGAGTCATCATTTCTTGTACCTATTCTATGTAACCAGCTACTTCAGGAAGAAGGCACAGGAGCAATAAAGACTAATAAAATTAGTGAAATAGACCTTAGGTTGAATTACAACTGCCCAAGTATCTATGGATTTGTATTCAGTTTAGATCAGTACTGGTACACCACAGGATGGATACAGGTCTGCTCTCAATCTACCAGTTTATGGGGCTGGCATTTGCAGCCAGATGACAACTGCAGTTTATAGACTCATAACTGACACCCTAAGTTTTTTATAGTCTTTAATTTCACTATTGCCTTTCATGTAGCTTATTGCTGTACAGTTTCTGTATTTTGCTTTCATTGTTCCCTACCTGCTTATTTCTAGACTGAATCTCATTTTATTGCCTACTTACATCTCTAAATTCTGCAGGTCTCTTTTTATTATTTTGCCATTTATCCTGGGTTTTGCAACACCTTACAATTTAGTATGACCTGTGAATTTAATTAATGTCATGTTTGCCAAAGACCATAAGGAGCCAAGTCGATTGCATAGCCAAAAAAGAAAAAAGGAAACCTTCATTATGCTAAAAATGCTCTGCTGAAAATTCTACTTGATAAAGAAACATTATACATTTCTTTGACTGCACAGAAGTAATTGCAAAGGTGTCTAGATGTTTTACCCACGTCATTTGTGTCATTTTAAAATTTAAAATATATTATTACCAAAGTGAATAACAAAGAAAGGAAAAATGGCAACTTAATTCCTTTCTATATAACTGAAATGTGCTGGACAGGGCTAGACAAACATTCATAGTACACATTTTGCTATGACATAAAAATTAACCCTGCCACAGTATTGCTTAAGCAAAATTTCCTCAAATTGGTTCATAAATTAAGGGCAAATGCAGGCAGCCAATTAATAATTGATTTTATTTAAAATGTTGGGGTTTGTTTTGCTTTGCTTTTGTTTGTTTGTTTGGTTTTTTTAGTATTTCCAACATGTTTGTATATGGTGCAATTATGTAATGCCTCAGCCCAGTCTGACAACATTTAAGCAGAGTCTATAATCCTCTGTTGTTATTATCTCTGGACTATTATGATGCTGGTAGGAATTAAAGCAGAGCAACCTCCATCATTCGACTAGGAACAACAGCAATTACTACTTTGGTCTCTGACTGAGGTTAGAACAGATAAATTGAGCTAGATAATTATTGTCATTTCTCAAATTCATCATTAGCTCTAGCTGCATTTCTAGTGCAGAAGGCCAGATTATTGGGCTTGACCATGATAGCTGCTCCTGCTTTTCGCACCAGAAACATTATTAAGCTCACTCCCTCTTTAATGAGGCCTTTTGTTCTTAAAGAGCTCTACCTGAATACACTAATAGGTATTAACTTTTACAAAGTAATTCAAGACTTTGAAAATCCATTTTGAATGTTCAGCCTGAACACCTGATTTTCAGGCAGGGCTGCTCTCTGTTGTGGAGAAGGAAAGGGGCAGAGTTTACTCCTCCTTTAGTGTTTAAAGTGAGTGTGTGCAGATTTCTCCACAGAAAATTTGGTTTTATATCCTTGGTTTAAACTGTAATTAATAGTTTTTAGCTTCTAAGGATTTATTTGCTCAACTTACTTTGCCTCTATCTATATTTGAAATGCTGGTGTCTTGGTGATGGAATGATGCAAAGTAATGAGTGTGAGAGACCAGCCAAGTGCTGGGAGATAAACAAAGTTAGGGCACTGCTGAGCTGTCTTGGGAGCCTGAGCTCACTTAACTGCTCCTGTCAATGTCTGTCTGTCCTGCAAGGACTGCTGGACAGGATGCAAAGAAAAGCCATTCCATAATGTCAAAGGTGTAAAAACTAAGACTCTGGGGACTTGAACCAGTTGCCCAAACACAGGTATCCAGTGCCATGTAAAAAACCCAAGGGTCTGGGGAGCATTCATATGGGGCCCATAAGGACAGCACAAGATCCACATTCACTTACAGATTTGTGCTAGGCACAAATGGAGGCAGCTAGATGGTCTAAAGTGGACACCCAAGGGAACTATAAAGGGTGTTTGAGGGATCTGTTTAGAGCTTTCAGTAGTGCTCCAAACAGCACAATGGCTGCAAAGATTCAGAGTATTTAGGCAGATTAATTTTACACTTTCAGTAAACATTTTATCATATTTTTTAGAGAGAGATAGCTGTCACAGACATAGAATTAGTAAATTATACTAATCAATACAGGCACTTACTATCAGCTTAAAACTCACTAGGTGCTGATAATGAAGCACCACAAACACACCTTTGAGTTGGCTCCTCAACAGAAATGCCTATGCTTTGCTCAGCTCCCAGCCCACTTCCCCTCCCTCCTTCTCACCTCTCAGCTAGTGATAATCACTTCTATGAGATGTTCCTCATTCTACAGTTTCTGACTTGAAGTTCTGCCCTTATAAAGTGACAGCTAATTTCTGCTCTTACCCACCTGTGGTACTATGTAATGCCACTTCTCACTCCAAGGAGATTTCTGCTGGGCTTTGACTTGTGTACGTTTCTCAGCCTCTCATGAAAGGCAGGACAGACGTTGGTTTCTGGGGAGAGGACAGTTATATAGAATGTGTGAGGAGGGGAAGCATTTAAAAATCTATGGCACAGTGGCCTCTAGGAAAGGAGGTGTCTTGTGGGAGATAGAAAGTAAAATGGCATAGATGAGAGAGAGGGGGAGACACAGAGAAACCCATGTAAGATGGGTGGTGACTTTATCATGCACTGTCTTTCTGGAAGGCATTCAGATGCCATGGTGATAGGAATAATGATCAGGGTAGGTCAGAGAAAGCTGTAACTAAAACCAGCCTTCCTGCAGGTGCAATCTGATTTGGGAGGTCCTGGAGGGCTCTGGTGCATTCAGAGGCTGGAGGAGCACCAAGGAACAGGAGATGACTGGAGGCTGGGTGAGACCTGTCAATGGGAAGACATGGAGCACAAAATCAAGCACTTACTTCTTTTCTTCATAGACAGGCACAATGCACGAGAGACAATAGAAAAATTGGTGTGTTACAGAGTGGTCTGATGAAAATGCTCAGCTGCCACTCAAACACCTCATATCTGCTCAGAGACTCACTGGCTGTGATCAGCAGCTGTCCTGAGCTGCTGTGATGCATGTGGGGGTTGCAGGCAAAGTTCAACACAAGCTGAGTTAAATGTGTTTTCAGAAGTGAGCATTTAGATCCACCGCAGGCAGAGCCACAGAAATGTTACATGACTTGCCCAGGTCTTCAGGTCTGACATGTGAAAGGAAGATGAAGTCCTGAAAGTCTCAGCCCTCCCTGACACCAGCTGAGAAAAGAAAAATGGTTGAAAACGATTTATGCATTGAGAGAGCTGGCTTGTTATCTTACAGATAACAATAATATTTTAGCTATTCTAATTGCAAGTAGTAATTAGGCAGCTGGACCAGATCTGTGTTGAGTACAAACACCTGCTTGTGTGCTTCCAGCTGTTCTCCAATGGAATTATTAATAAATATGTTGCATAGACATTTTACAGGCATTTCGAGATCACTAGCATTTTCCTTATTGTCTCTTCTGAAGAATACACTGTGCTCTAGAATTTACTCAGGGAAAGAAAGTGGGTACGTGGGCAACGACAGCATTTAAGAATTCCTTGGCCTTTCGTTCTTTGGTGTAATCACTTTTCACACCTGAAAGTAACACAACTCAAAAAGGAGACAGAGGTAGCAGATAATGGAACAACAGCTTAATTCAAACGGCTGAAGGCAGTTTATTTACTTCTAAATGAGAGAGGATGCCAGAAGTCTGTTCTAAATCTGAATGTCAAAATTGCTTAAAGCTCAGTCTACCTCCACAGCAGCAGCAAGCTTTCTGTGCAGCTTTCTGACACTTACAGAGCTATTCACAAATATTTCTAAGCAAAGGTTGCAGTCACCGATTATCCTGTTTATTCCAGAAGTGCTCCGGGGCTGGCTGAAAGCAGAACCCTGTTGTGCTGGGCTTTGTGCAGACAAAGCCATGGAGACAGCCACTGCTTTGCTGGCTTTACTCAGCTTCATAAGGCACCACGATGCCTCCTGCAGGCTCTGGTTCCTTTATTCTGCGTTAATGCCTGGCTTTTGTGCTGTTGATGTTTCTATGGGGGAAACCATACCTGCCACACAGGGTACCAAGGCGAACCGTGTACTTGTGCTTGCTCAGCCATAGCTGTTCCTGGCCATGGAGAAATCTTTCCTCTCCTCTGCTCTGTAAGCCAGAAGAAGGCTTAAGGCATCTGGGTATAAATATTGACCAGGGTGCTACAGGAGAAGCAATTTTTAGGATCAAAAACATCACTGCAAATCATCACTTTTCATTACTACTTAAAATATCTGTCAGTGACATGGCTTCTTAAAATCTCTGCCATGCATCTTCTGGCACAACAGTGACTCTGGCAAGTTCCTCAGGTGGAAGGATTTTGTTCAATAACTTTCTGCTGTGTATCAGTTTGTCATGAAATGTTGAACATGTGTTTAATGTCAGGCAGAAGTACAAGTTGGATACTGCTTATGCTCCTTCATCATTTCCCTTCTCGTCAAAGCCTGCTCATTCCCTGAGCAAGTGCTCATTTCACCTGTGTGCTTGCAGTGAGCACAGAGCAAAATCTACCCATTCTAGCAAATCCTCTTGGGAAAACCCAACACAATTATAATTTTATGACTAATGAATTTAAAATAACCCCAGGAGAAGTTGCTGGCAACATGAAAAGGGAAACTGGGATATGTGATGACTTTCTGTTTACCTGCCTTTGCAAAGCTGGAGGATATATCCTCCAGCAGAGATATCATCTCCTTTGGGACTATGGAGGAGGGATGTTAAACCTTCATTTCAGATTTAATAGAGGTGGGAGCTTTTCCGAGGTAGTGGATCCTGTGTATATATAAAGTACTTGTAGCCACCAGAAGCAATGATTTCTTTACTTGTGGGATTTTTGTATGTTTTCCTTCCTCCAGAATAAGGGAAAGTAAAAATGTTTTGACTTATGAGATCCAGGAATACAAGCATCTTGACACTGGTACAAGACGTGTTCTAAATAAAACCTTCCTAGAACCAGAGAGAGATAATCATGACAAGTAAAGATTTTTGTTTTCTAATAACAAATGTCAGCTGGATTAAGACATCAGGTCACCCATGCCCAGAGCACTTACTCAAGTCTTCCATTTCCTAAAGTTCAACTGGCAGCAAGGGGCTCTCTTTGAGTTATTTTGGTGTTTTCAGTATTAATCTTTGTGGCATGCAGTAAATATTAGTTTTGCAAATGCTGTTCACATTATTCACCCACCAAGAATATTCAAACCTTGCTTCTGATAGTCTGCAAAGTGCATTCGACATGGTTTGAGGTCATGTGACAAATTTATCTTGCAAAATCATCTGTGCTTGAATTGCTCACTAAGGTAACACACGCTGCTTCCCATCCAACAACTCCTGCAAATTGCTTTCTTGTGCTAAAATACCAAAACCACAGAAATGCTGATTATTCTGAATCTGAAAGACATAATGAAAACACATTCTGCAAAATGACAGTTAGGCAGTAGAGCTTTATTTATAGTTGTGAAATAAACATCAGTTAATCATCACCAGGAGCACCAATTTCTAACCTCTCTTTAGGTGAAATTTCAGATGCCTAACTCGTTATCAGCTTTCAACGATGCCTGCTCATCATCAGCAGTCACATTAGACAAAACACAATGCATTTGATATGGCAGTAATTAAGTCATACTCAAGGGAAGAGATAACTGTGAATTATAAGATATCTTGGGAAGTGATAATAATTACTCTATAGGCATTCTGTTCTATTAGGGTTTAAATACTTTTAAGACTTTGTAGAAAAAACTTTTAAAAAATACCTGCTAAAGATGAAAGTAAACAAAACCTAAGTGCTGTTCCTCTTATCTGTCATACACACCTCTAGCACTATTTCAGCTTTTTAACTTTAGCCCCAAAGTGCTTTAGTTTGCCTTTGGAAACCACTGTATTATTCTTCAAAACTGAAGCAGACACATGAGTCTATTTAATTGATTGTGGCTTGATAGCTCTTGCACAGTTGAGAAGCTTGGCCAAAGTCAAGAACACTCATCCAATGGGAGAAGCTCCTCCAGGGAGAGGAATAAGAAGCCCAATATCTAGAAAGGGGATCTAAAATACAGAGATAGAAAAATCCAGAGTCTGGAAGATGGAAAAGAGGCCAAACCAGATATTTCCTAAAAAAATACCAAAACAATTTTTGATATGGAAAAAGGATGAAACTTGTCTTGAGTTTGAGCTGTGTGGAACATCACTGGACCTCTAAAAGCTGATCCTGCATGTCAGTAGGAATTATGGGTCTCATCCTGCTCCATTAGTGTCAATGATTTTGGGGCTTCATTTCCTCTTGTTTTTCTTCAAAGAAACACTAAATGCTTAAGGAATTATCCTACTCATGTGATCTATGCAATGTTCTAATATACAGCAGCTGCACTAGATTCATATTAGTATTGAATATTTCATGTAAAGTATACAATGAATGTAAAAGAAAGAAAACTGCCTTTTGTCAGTGTTTATTGAAATGTATTTGAGAAGCTCATATCTTAGCATGCCTCAGTTGGCCTTTTTCATAGAGTCTTTTTGTGGTAAAGAAATGAGACTTGGCTATTTCAAAGACCCAGAGCCCTGAACATTTTTACCACCTTTTCTTCCCCTAGTACAAGGGACAATTTGTGACAGTTACTGAACAACTCTTGGACAAGACCTTTGTGACCCTGGTGATTCACTACCACTAATTCTGTTAGTTTAGTTTAAAATCACCTCAATTAACATTTCATGTGAGATGATTCCCCTTCCATGGTAAACTCTGATGCAAATAATCCATTTTACTCTTCTACTGTGTCATCACTTACCCTGAAAAAAGACCTTTTACACTCTGATTATCCATCAGGCCCTCTAATTCTTTGGTTGGTCGAAGGTAAATGGTAAAAGCAAGTTACCACAGATGATAGTCCTAAAAATGTGTAAAAAGTGTTGCTCCAATTGTTTGCTTTCCAGCTTTGTGAAGTAATGTGTTTCTGTGGGACTCTTTGCATGTAACTTAAGTGCATTTTCAACCTACAAAGGCCTGTTAACTTGAAGTTACATCAGCTCTTTATGAAGAATTAAACTCACATAACACTCTTTTATAACAAACACAAATAGAGAGAAACTTACAATGAAAGTAAATATAGTAAGAGCCCAAACAGGGTGGAATATTGTATATTAAAGTAATAAAAATTCCATGCCATGCTATTTTTAAGAATAAGAAATAAATACAGCACATTTTCTTCTGAGGCTTTCCTCAGGGGATGAGTGTTTTGTAAATCACATTCCTCTGATGATATAGCAGTATTTCACATCACCGGCAGCTAGGCTGAATCTGGCTTATTACTATTGAATAAGAGGTAACATACAAAATGAGCACACAGTCCTATAGGTATAATTCTGTGAATTCCTCACTGCCTATAATGTTTGTGAGGAAGCACTGGCTATGCCATAACACTGTGTGTGACACTTGCCAAGTAATGGAGATCAAACAAGTCTAGTAATGGGAATCAAACAAGTCTAGGTAGATGAGAAGCAGTTATGGGGCAAAGTGAGGGACAACATCCGTCACAACCGAGGTGTCAAACAAATGCTGCCTTACTTCCACTGTAGGTATTTTGATGCCTACTGCAGATCTATGTGCACTAGGGGTGCTAGCACCTAAGCTTCTGCTTAACTCTTCAGCACAGTCTTCTGTTAGCTCTGATGAGAGACACACACCTCATGCTGTCAGAAATACAAAGCCATGCACATGCTTATGTCAGGCACTTTTGACTCTCCAGGCATGTACTTACAGAATTATGGAATCGTTATGGCTGGAAAAGACCTCTGAGATGATCGAGTCCAACCATCTACCCAACACTACGATGCTCACTACTAAACCATGCCCCCAGGCACCACACCTACTTCTCTCTTCTATTGCCTTATAGAAAAGTGTGAGGGGCTTGGTGTTTTTGTTTTGTTTTGTTTTTAGGTTAGTAGTGCTGTTCTCTATGCTTACATATGATTCCAGACTGCAGTAATTGTATTAGCTGCCAGGCCATCAAAATGCATTTGCCTCTGACAGAGACGGTTACTGGCTGGCCCACACAGAAAACAATGAAGCATTTTGAACTCTGAGGAAATGAACAAGAGTTTTCACTCTTTAAATCTGTACTAGAAAGGAACCAGGAAAGGATGAGCATAGCAAATGCTGGACGGCTCATACACAAGTATGTACAGATGTTGAGGTTCATTCCTCATGCTTCATGGGCTTGCTTATTAAATAACTCTGTTTAGAAGTATAAGTATCAAAATCAGCAAGAAATCCTTTGCTTGAATACTTTTTGACTCAGAAAACATCAAAAGAAAACCTGATCAAAGCAGTAGAGATAAATGTCTATAATACTACCCTGACTGATCTCTTTCTGAATCACCAACATACACATTATGTGCTGAGCACACCCTTGTGTCTTAAGTAGACCAAATATACATCAGTACAGACTTTCAGATTGTCAGATCTGATTTTTCCCCAGTCTTTTTTCATTAAATACATGCTTTCCCCTAACTGATACTGAGGTTGCATTCACTGTTCTGGGAAGATCCCCATATCAGGAGAGCAGGGCACTAGAAAGAATGCTGACTGCATGTTCTCAGCAGGTCAGATTTGCCCCTGTGTCCACCCTGCACACTCTATAGGAATGTTTCATCATTCAGTCATTTAATAAACTCTTAACAGGATTTGCTACTCAGGGTCTTTATATTTTGATGGGTTTTGTGGATGATACATACATTACCACATTTTTCTTTTTTTTTTTTGAGTACGAGGCGTCAGTAGAAGCACTGAAGTAGAGTGGATGTGAATCTTCATTTGCAAATTAAGACTCTCATCTATTACCAATGACTCCATACTGCTGAACCCTGTTTTCACTATTTTCAAACCTTCTTTTAATTTTTAAATGTCAGTCCATCTCAATTCTTATTACCAGTTCTGGACATCTGACTTGCAGCACCAGCCTGTGCCCTCACCTATTTGCCCACATGGGAAGAAGGGACTGTGTGTTTCTGCCAGGTCAGTGGCAGGTAAGGCTTTGCCTCCTGCCCCCATCCCCAGGGAGAAGGTCTGCCTGTTGGGGATCACAGAGTCCAGTCCTCAACCGAGCATTGCTCTATAGAGTGCTCGGGGTGCACTGGGCTGTTCTTGCCAGCAGCAGCCTTGTTCTAATTAGATGAACATCAGTCATAAAGCAAAACCTGAACACTCTATCTCCAAAATTTCACTGATCACAATAGGTTTAAATTTAATTTTTTAATCTTTGTCTACACAAGACAATTTCAGCAAGGCAGAAGCAATGTCATTTTATTTTTGTTGCAAAGTTGCTGGAAAAATTTCAGGAGCTGGGAAATAGTGACAGGCAGGGTTAGTGCCAGTGCAGGCAGGCAGCCAGCTGGGCAGGCAGCAGCTTCCTGCAGTACCTGCATGAATGAAGAAGCACAGCCCCATGGCTGGGGCCAGGACAAACCTGTAACCAAACCTGCTCAGCCTGTGGCCTGTGTGTGACCACAGGGATGTTTATTTTGTCACTCTGAGATGGAGTTTTCCCAGTCATAAAAAGAGAATAAATTACATTTTTGCAGATGTCTGGCTTCACATGTACTAACAGTGCTCAGCGTTCTTGGCCCTCCCTTGCACTCCATTAACACAGATTTTAATGACTACATTAACTTTTGTTCCACTGCCTCACTCCCACTCTCCAACACTGTTGTTGACCATCTTCCCAAGATAGAACTTCTCAAAATCACCTTTCCAAAAGAAAACTCCCTGCTTTTGGGGGAGGTGCAGACAGAATTGCATGTTACTGCAGTCACTCCTGTCCTCACATCCCCTTCAGTTCCCCACACTGCCAACAGCTTGTTCAAATCAGGTGATACTGACCGAGTGCGTTTCCTCAAAACACTATGCTCCCAATGAGGGCTATTTATCAAGCCTACAAGATTAAAAACTGCAAGACCCTGAATTTCATAGTCATTTGCAGCATCAGAAGCTGCTAATGGACCATAAAATTTAGCAACTTCTCCATAAGCTGCTGGTTAATGAAAAATCGGTTAAATTGTTCACAGATCCGCTGGCACGGTGACCTCTGATTCATGGGATGCTTTCCCTGGCAAAGGTTACATTAACCATGCTAGAAAAGCAAGGAGAGGAGTCAGGGTGGTTTGCCAGCGGCTGTGGCATTTCCCTGGGCGTGATGGGGCAGAGGACCCCTGTGCCAGATGGATGGGTGCAGAGGATCACCACGCTGATATAAAGGATGCAGACAGCCCCCACACTGGCCAGGACCCTCTCAGCCACAGCACCAAGCGTTTTCCAGCACTACCCTGGTACAAGTGCCCAAGATGCTGATGCTGTTAGCAGGATCAAAGCCAGTCTGCATGGTAATAGAATTCAGCTCAGTGAGGCAGTTTTGTTTGTTGAGACCGATGCATGCTCAGGGAATCCATATTCTGATTTTTAACTGAAACCATAAGGCAGAGCTGACTTTCCTTGCTCTAGGACAGTTGTGCTCTGAGCAATAGGGAGCCCCTGCCTGCACATTCCTGTAGCTTTGTGAGTGGTGGGGGCTGAGGCAGCATTTAGCTGGCCTCCTGCAGATCCTATATTTGCCTTTTGCTGCCCTCGATGCTGCTGCTGCTGTTTCTCACAGCAACTCCTGCCATAACGTGTGCCAGACTCACACGAAACACTGCCCTGCATTTGGATTCAATACTCTGGCCATGGTACAAAGCAAAGATTTGGCATCCGTGCCGAGGAAGTGGTCTGATGTCAGCACAAATTAACGCTGCTCACCACACTGACATTGTGAGGCCTCAACTGTCAATGCTGGCATTTATGATGCTGTGTATTTTAACTAATTAGGCACTCACAGCCCAGCTGGTGCAACCCATCCATCTTACAAACACTGGACGCTTTTGCAGTGGCATATGCTACAATAATGAGAATCGATGTTGCTAATGACTTTGTGCAGCCCATTTTTCAGTCACCTTTGCAAATCTATATTATGCTGGAAATGTACAGAGGAGAAAACACTGGCTTTGAAATGCCAAAGATGCATTTCTGTAGGACAAATCTAACTTACCTGGTTCTGGCTGGAGCACTGTGGAAAGAAAGACTAGCTGCTCCTGCCAAAGCAGCTATGCAACTTCTCTGGAAAGCAATTTCTATTGCAGGCACAAGAACAGATGAGATTTCCGAGGTCAGAGCCCTTAAACATGTCTCACTGAATTTCCTCAGAGTCAGTCTTTATTTTTCTTGGGCAAGCTTTCAAATTTTCTCTGTTGGTTATTAGCTACCCCTTTTTTTCTACCCCACTCTGAAAGTTAAAGCTGTCCTCTTTCCCTGTCAGGTGATGAGGATGTTGGCTACCTCTCGGCGTTAGGTGTTTGTAAAAGCAGCAACTGCCCGCAGCAGTCAAAAAAAGAGAATTCCTTCCTTTGCCTTCAAAAGCACCATCCCCTCCTCAAGAGATTTACCAGATGTTCTGATTAAGGCAGTTCAATCCTAGTGTTTAAAAGCCTCTTACACCTGCTTCCCAAAAGCTCCTCTCTGTGGGCAAAAGTAGCTCTAATTAAAAATTGCCTCCTGCTGTAAGGAATCCTCCCTCACCTTTCCAGAAACCAGTGTCATACAGACAATCCCCCAGGACTGCTCTGTGGAGGATTCCTTCTCTCCCTTTTGTTTTTTCCTCCCCTGCAGTGCATAATAAAATTTAGGAGACTTGAAATGTGGGTAGCCTGGGACAGGAGCACTCCTTCCTGAAGTTCCCCTCCTGTTCAGAAACTCCCCTGCCTAATCTTCTCACCTGCCTTAGGTATTTTCATCAGCTGCTACCCCTGGGAAATGATCTCAGCTTGGAAGGAGAGGTCTGAAACCCCATAACCCTTTACCATCCAACATGCAGTCTAACTCATCAGTGTGGAGATCACTTTCTGGCAATCCCCCCTCTCACAACAAAGCACCACACTTCGATGGTCTCTTCAGAGATCAGGGTCTCCCTCTAGCCGGCTCCTTTTGGGGCTGACTCTGGAGGGGGGGGGACTGGACTGCAGAAGGCACTTGGATATAGCATGAATACAAGGGAGGTAAACAACCTAGATGCAAAATTTGCCTGTACAAAACCCAGACTGCTCTTGCCTTTGGGGCTTTCCTGCTCTTGCACCATCAAGAAGAAAAGCTCTGGCCTTTCTCTCCTGAGGAGCCCTACTTCTCTGATGTATAAATAAACAGATATAGAGGGTCCTACCCCTCTTGCTAAAATTCATTGATTCACTGATGCCTCTTCATTAGCTGAGCCTCCATTTTTATTTCTTTTGGTGAGCAGATTTCCCCAAGCTGCCCACCAGCTGCTAGTGCAGCCTCACCCCTCATTGAAAAGGCCGAGATAGAAAATCTTCTTAAGCAAATCCTCTGCTGATAAGTACTATTCAGATGATGGGATTAATATTTTCCCTGTTTTGGAGTCACTCAAGCATGCAGGTGAATATATGTCCATTTAGCATGTTTTTGAGCAGTAAATAACTTTCCCCCCCTCAAAAGGGGTCTCTGCCTTTTAACCCTCTCAGGGTGACTAGATGCAAGCCCAGGATTTTACTGTTCCAGGACTCGGTGAAGCCAATCCCCATAGTAACAGGGCATCCACGCATGAATCTAGAACTGCAGCAGGTCCGAGCGCTGCAGCATTCAGTCTAGGCACAAATTCAGCACCAGGGTAAGCATGTAGCATAAGTGTATATTAAATTAATCTGTGCTCACTCAGCAAATAGTGTGAGCACAACACAGGTAAATACTGGCAAAAATGCGATGCCCTTCATGTGCACTGCTGGCACTCATGCTGTGGCCAGTAACAGTAAAAATGGCTAAGGAATCAAACACTGCTCTGTCAAATGTGCCTATAACAGCCCTAAAATGATCAGAGGATTATTTCCCAAGTTGTGTTGTTCAAACAGTTTATATTTGCATATTTTCATCAGAGAACATAACCCTTTAAAATGGGACCTGCCGTAGCTTCACCATTTATTTTTCCAGAAGGGCTACAAAACTGTGCAGCTAGCACCACTTACTGGCAAAGCTACAGACACAGGCATTTAACGATCTTCCTTTGCAAGCTTCTCGCACAGTAACACTGAACACAAATCTTGGGGCTAACATCTGAATAAAATGAATAAATGCAGGATATGAACTCTCCCTTCTCCTGCTGAAAAAGAAATGAAAAAAATAAAGAAAGTGAAATTTCCCTATAAAGCACCCTCCAAATATCTTCCAGTAATAACAATCTTTGCAATAAAGAGCTACAAACTCATTCCATTATAACCCTGTGGACTGGTAACACCTCTTCTTTCAGTCCTACCTCTACAGCAACAAACAATAATCAATGGCCAGAGGGGGAGATGGGTCTGCATCTTTTCTGTCTGTACTTCAGAGAGGTGGTGTGCATCACCCAGATGCATGTATATTTGTACATGTGCATCTCTGTGTGTGTTCTTCTGCTAAGGACATGTATGGGCAACTGTGTCTGTCATTTTTAAAACTCCAAGAAAAATGAACTCTAAATAGAGACATTCTTCTCCTCTGAACTATTCCTCATGATTCATGAGCTGGTGAATGACTTCACAATCCCACTTGTGGGGCAGATACATTCAAAGTTATTAATGTTCCTTTAATCAGGGCCATCTGTTTCTGCTTCTTAACAGAGGGTCTTTACAGCCATCCCCTAAGCTATCTCCTCCTTTGGTAGCAGTGATTTTTTTGGGAAACAAACCATCAGTCCAGAAGTACAGCAGTGACTTTGACATAAAGTTGTCTCTACTGCACTTGGCTGCATCTCTGACTTTGGTTTGCAAACATATCTTCTTCTGCCTCATGCTGTCCATATTAGACTCATATATTTAAATTCAGAAAAGAGGAGTAATAGGAAGGAAAAAGTTTTATGCTTCTTGAAAGCTTCTGCATGAGACACAACTTACCCCAGTTTTGTAAGCTTTTAGGCAGCAGCTGTATCTGCCATTTTAGACCAACATCCCTAAAGGTGTTTTGCAGGCACCTGGTCTGCAGGCTGGCTGGACCCCTGTCCCCCATTCAGGCCAACCACACAGGGTGTTAGTCAAGGTGCAAGTGTCATTTTTGTCGTTCTCCACCTGGAGAGGGGTTTTAGGTGCCTGATTTCCAATGGATATGAAAAAGTCACATTTTGGACTCTTGTCATCTAGAAGTATCATCTTGAAAAAGAAGATTCATTAATTAGTTACACTAGCAATTTCTTTAATTAGAGTACTTTCAGTCTTTGTGATCTTTAGTGTTCTTAGCTTGTTGCGCTTTATTTACATATTTTTTGGACACATATGTAATTTCTAATTAACTCTGTAGAATCTACTCCAGCTATTTCAAGATGTCACATACTGTAGATCTTCAGACATGTTTACTGGATGTCTACTGAATTTAAATTACTCCTTTAATCAGACCAGAAAACCTGCATCCTTTTTTGGGGGGTACAATAACACCCACCAGAGACATCCAGCAAAAGATAATCTAGTTTCCACGAGGTTTCAGTATGGGAGCAAATGAAAGGCACTTAAAAAATGAAATCTTTCAAAAGACATTTCTGTCAGGAATTTAAAAGGAGAATTTGCCTGCAGGGAAATCCTGACAGCAGGCTGTCAAAGGCACATCTCCACCAGGGTGGTCTGCAGGAGAGAGCTGAACAGCACGGATCATGTTGGGATTTCAGGAGACTCGGGTGAGCATTATGTTTCTTAAAGCTTTGTAACTTAATGGAAGAGCAGGCATTCATAGATCAGATGTGAGCCACAGTCCTTGAATTGTAAATCTTAGCAAGGGGGAACCTTAGGAAATAAGGGGTGCTCCTCTAGTTTTGTGGCATTCTGTTCTAATCCAAACCATAACACCCCACTATTGAACTTGCCAGTCCTTTGTAAAAGGATCTTTTCTTCAAGCTGTGTCCCTCTGCAACAGTTTAGCCAAATGCATTTTTGCTAATATCTTCCCCCTGATATCCAGTTTCTGTCTATTTTATTTCTATTTTTAGGGGCAGCAGAGAGGATATTTTGCAGGGGACAATCCTATGGAGACAGAGAACTGGAAGAGAGGATGAAAAGATTACATTTTCTTCTTGTTTAGCTTACCTAATCCGAACAAAATTCTGGTTTATCCTTGCTAGCTCACTCTGATCTATCTGCCCCAATATTATCCATCAATGTAGTACTCTCTGGTCCTTACACTTATTGGTAACAGTGATCAATTTACAACAGCATCAACATCTTTCTGAAAATCTGTGCTCTCTGTTTCTCAAGACTTGCTTCCACTGCTTCCTCCAGAATCAGCCTTGTCTTTCGTAGATGCTTATCTCCCCTAGAGACAGGCTTGAGCTTATGCCTTACATTGGCTGGCTCCTTACACTACAGATAATCATATAAATAAAATAGGTGACTATTTCTGCACCACCTCCTCAACTTACACCATTCCAGTTCATAAGTATATTAATAAAGCCTGATGAACAGTCCCTGCAAAACCACTCTCACCTATCCTCGGAGATAAAAGAAAAAAGGACAGCATGAATAAGGTGTGCATATGGTAAATCTGCCCAGACATTAACACAGAACAGAGCTGGAAGGTCTGGACCTGGCAGTCTCCACGTTGCTAAAAGAAACAAGGTCCTGATTACTATGGGGAGGTAAAAGATGCTGTAACCCTTCCTCAGGTTACCAGGGTGAGTCAGCACCACTGAGGCTGTGGTACTCCACAATCAATCATGCATGCTGAGGCAGTTCTCCCTTTGGCTTCTTAGCCATAAAATAAAGCTCTTTACTGCAGCAAATATTTTAAATCCTGAAAAAAAAATAAAATAAACCTTGGGCTTCTCAAACGCACACAGAGCTGCACCTGGCAGTCACTTGGCAGAAAAGAAAATAATGGCTTAGGATGCAAGAGCTGTAGGGAATGAGCCATCCTTTTATCTTAGTCTTTCTGCAGTGTCCTGCACTGGGAAACCTGCTCTGTGAGTACAAAGATAATGTAAATATATAAATAATGCTGACAGGAGTAATAAGAATATTTCTTGTCCCTGGTATGTGGAGACGTGAGGATTTGGCAGCTGCTGCTACTGCCTTCAGTTGAGAGTGCTTCTCCAGCTTGGGCTGGCTCTGCAAAACCAAAGTAAGGTCTTGTCTGAGTCAGATGAATCTTCTCTCAGAAACTTAAAAATCTAGGGTAGCAGAGACTGAATGTTACAGTCAAGCACTCATGCTCAGTCATCATCTCTCTCTGGGTGTCAAGTGTTGGACTTGGCTTCACTTTCTTCTCTGTGGTGAAAAGCCTTCGTGTCCTGAAAGTCTTTGGAAGAACACAGTGGAGATTTGTATCTCTGTATGTCCTTCCCGCTGGAGAAGGGAGTACCATGCCTCTCCTACTCTCCAGAGGAGCACATAATAGAGATGTTCCATCTGCTGAAAGACCAAGACAGAAGAAGAAGAAGGGCAAATCATTGCTGACCAGCTTGATTGACTCTGCACCAAATGTCTAGCTCTGTGGTAAGGGAGGACAGTAGGTGTTGGCTTTAGCAGAACTTTCAACACTATGTACCATGGATAGTAACCTTATAGCCAGGTAAGAAGGGTCTGAACTGAGTGGATGGACAAGACACATAAAAACTGGCCGAACTATTGAGCTCAAAGGACAGTGGCTAACATTTCAGTGTCTACCCAGGAGCCATTTACAGGTGGTTCTCCTTGGGGATTGACTCTGGGGCTAGTACTCCATGATCCCTTCATCAGTGACCTGATTGATGGGAAGGGATGCACTTTCAGCAAGATGACACTGAATTAGGAAGCAGGCAGGTATGCACGAGGACAGGGAGGACATTCAGAGCAGTCTCAACAAGCTGGGAGAGTAGAAGTATGGATAAAATGGACAAGTCCATCATAGGAGGTGGTTAAAGGTCAGGAGCACGTGGTGCATGACGGGAATCTGAGGAAGCAGGGTTAGTTTTGTCTTGAGAAGAGCAGGCCAAGTGGGGCTGCACTGCTGTCCTCCTCTGCTTGATATGGAAGTACTTGCTTCTAGTACTACAGAGGAGAAAAATCCAGTCTCTTGCCAGTGATACACTGTCAACTTGCACAGGTTGCAGCATGGGAAGTGTCATATTGACACAAGGGAAAATAAATTTACAGTGAGAATGGATACACACCAGAAGAGAATGCCCAAAGGGGTTTGAAGTCTCCATTTCTAAAGTTCAAAGCACAGCTGAGCAAGGCCCTGAGCAACCAGCTCTCCTTTGGCACTTGCCCCACTCTGAGACCTCCAGAGGTCCCTTCCAACCTAAATCATTCTATGATTATATGATTTTTATTAAGTGATTTCCCTTTCCCATTAGAAACAATTAATCAAATGATAGGACAGGCCTATAACATCTGAGTATTGGATGTACTTCACAGGATGACACTAACCTAGCAGGGAGTGCAGTGGTTGCACTCTCAAGCTTTCTCACAACTTCATCTCATGGTAAAAAGTACCACTCTATCTCAGTCACGAGAGTAAGTGCCACTAAACATAAACCTGTGTAAAAATGATATATAGCAGTGAATCTCAGAAGACATCTTCTCCTCATAAAATCCATACAGGACACATTGGCACAAGAGTTATATATGAAGATGATGGTAAACCTTCTTTCAGACTGATAAACTATACAGGTTGTCCTGCAGAGCTGAAGTGTTATTCAGTTGGTTATCAGCATCCTACAATCTTGGGAAAACTCATCTGGTACTAAATATGTCATACTGCAGCATATATAAAGCCCAGCTCCCTAGCTTGTATTTATATTATAGTGCTCATAATTGTCAGTGGAGGGAAAGATCACTGGAAAAATTAACCAGCTGTATCAAGATGAGACCCATTGCTTTAACATGTAGAGAGCTGCATCTTTTAGAGCACACTCTGGCTAGCAGTGTATTGCTAAGTGGAAGGGCTTTTCTGATAGCAGAAGCACAGACCTCAGCAAGAAATGTGGCTGCCCAGGTACTCACTAGCTAGTTCCTTCAGTGTCACCATACTGCCTACTGATTTTCCTTAAGGAAAACAAAGTCAGAGACATAGGGTCAAATTGCTTCAGTGAATATGTGGTTGAACTACAACTGTCTTCAGGAATCCCATTTCTCTGACATTTATTTTCTTAGAAAGGTTTTCCTTGATTCTTTGATCATGTGTAGTGAAAGAAGAGATGTCCCCAGTGAAGTCTGGGTTCTGCAGGAGGGTGGGGTTTTCCCCTACTAATCCTAGCCTAGAGCAAAGTCTTCACAGCTCCACAGGCACTAGTTTAAAGGCTATTGCTCTGCAGAAAGAAACTAAGCCCATCCTCCCCAAAGGGCAAGAGGTTCCAACCTCTCTCCCAGAGATTTCTTTAAAGCTACCTATAAAATAAATAAGACTTCAAACTGTCAGCACCATAGGTACTAAATCAAGAAAGAGGACAGCTTGCTGCTAAGAAAAGTGATTTTATGGTCTGTGAAAATATTGTCAGTAGCAGGAAACAGAATGTGTTGCTTAATTGTTGTGCTCTCCACACTGTACTTGTCCTGTGGCCAGCTGCCTGCTGCAGCCAGCACAATGGCATGTCCCGGCCATGACCAATGTGACTCCTCTGCTACTCTCCAAAATGACACTGTGCTTTCAACATAGGGATGTGGGATGTCAGGGGAGTTGCTCTTGTGCAGACCTCCCAGGATCTCTGTTTGAAGCGGTAGGAGAGAGGGTGAATATGAGTGCAGTTGCTGCCATAGGGACAAAGTGATAAATTCACTTTCTGCTATAAACATCTTGGGCACCTGGGACAACCAGGAGAGGTGGCTCCAAGGGGAGGAATGTGTTTGCCATCCAAAATGTAATATGAAGCAATATGGCCAGAGAAGTTAGTGCCCTAACCACATTACTATGTGCTAGAGTTGCTGGGGAGTTATTTGAAATGACTTGAGATTGCAGCTGAGAAAAGCAGCTCCAGTGGAGTAGCCTGAGGAAGAGACTGTGTGTCACGGCTGTCAACCGTCTCCTCTTCTACCGGGAGAAAAATAGAAATAACCTCTTGAAATAAGTACAGCCACCAGGAACGTCTGTCTGCAGGACAAATGTGACCTGGGTGACACCACCTGTGCAGTGACCAGACACCTTCACCCTCTCCTGTGCCAGGGGGGCTGTGGAGCTGTGAGAAGCAGAGGCTGTCAGAAGCTGCTGATGGCTGGAAATTCCCTGGTTTCTGATGCCTGAGCCATATGGATACAGAACAGACAAGTCCCCACTGAGCACTCTCCATCATTACAGCCATCATCATATCATGGAAAAGGAACAGTTTTTCCAGGTCCCAATTACTACTCTCTGGGCTTCTGAACTGCAGTGAAGAGTTTTGCCAGCAATGCCTATCAGGAATTGAACACACCCTCACCTCTGTCCAGAGAGTTCTTGAGTTAAGGGAAACTCAGTTCCCAGTCTTATACTTTGGATCTATTCAAACTGTGACCCAGGGCAGACTTTCAGTGATTCTTCTGGGGCCTGGTTTCACTGTTTCTGAAATAGAGGTGACAGTACTTTTGACATACAATGCTAAATGTCCATGTGAGTGTAATGGGTTTGAGATATTCAGATGGCAGGGGAAAGAAAGATGTTATTTTTACTAGACTTCAATTTCACTGTGAAGACCTTATAAAATAGGCACCAGGAAACTAAGACAAAGAATATTTGCTTTCTAGATGTTACCTTACAAAGCTATTTTGCTGCCTATCACTGAACCTATCAGTGCTGACAACAGCCAATGTTTACCAGCCAAGGATGGCCAACGGGGAGGAGTGTCTTAAAGGGGTCAGATTTGGATTGTTCTTGTTTATTACCTTGAACAGCAGAAGGCACATACAATCTTGTGTTTTTCCTTGAACAGCATCAAACTGCTATATCAACTACAGACTATTTAGCTATTATTATTTACTGAAAGCAGTTTAGAGCTTTTCCCCCACAAAAGGGGATATTGCACAGCCTTAGATTACTCTGGTGTTTGAAAAACAGTATCTGTCTTAACAGAGGAGTAAAGCATACCTTATCATACACCTTAAAAAATATACCAAGCCATACCATACCATAAAAGGATATGTTACCATCCATGTTGTTATGTTCCTTGTGGCTCTGCAAGGGCATCAAGATCTGACCCAATGGTCTAAGTAGGGAGCCCTGAGTTATACCAGCATAATGGGGCATTTCTAGTACTGCATTTTTATCCATTTCTCAATAGTCTCAGTGCATAGCTTACTTTAGTCTGTGTAAATCCCTGATGGTTTTGAAAACAGAGGATAGAGCAGAATTATTTATACACAGAGATATTATTAGGAGTGAAATTAATGAGAATGACTTTATGGGTAGGCAAGCTGGGACCGAAGGAGCGCTTCCTGCCATGGGGGTCTGATCTGATTGTTCATCTCCAGAGGGACTTTCCTGACACAAGTACTAGCAATTGCATCCCTTAAGACACTGAAAACTAAACCAGACAGGGAGAAATGCTGGAAAAGCATATTTTATACAATATTTCCCTACTGCTGGGGATTGGTATCTAAGCCACTTGGGGACACTGCCTTTGTGCCCTGGTGCAGTGGCAGGGATGATGGGAAGCATCCCATCTGCCTGTCCTGTGCCCACCCATGGCCCTGAGGGGACACTGGCTGTGATGGAAGAAGCATTAACATTCAAAGATAACCACTGCCATTCAGAGCATCACCAGGCAGGCTGAGATATCAAGTCACCATGGAGGCATTTTTGGGCAGAAAACTGCCTATTGGTTATTTCCCAAGGAATTGCGTTCCCCATTGGATCCCCAGTATTCACAGGATATTTCTCAGTTTGAGAGGGGGGTTATTTTAATTCCAGTGTGATGACTATATGGCTACTAAAAAGGAGGAGGCAACAGTGTGTGAAGTACATTTTTCCTAGAACTCAGAAATAATGATTAACTAGTTCAATGTCTGGTGAATCCCAAAGAAAAAGAAGTATATTGAAAGCCTGCCTATTGCTTTTGATGGAAGTTTGTATGAAAATGAGTTTGCCAGACCCTTAAAAATTGTGAACTCTAAGAGAAAAATAATACTAAAGGTATTATTTTAATATACTTCCATCCAAACTCATATGCTGATAAAGCATACATGACACAAGCCAAATAGCTTTTCACCAGTGCAATCCCATAGTCTTCTCCCAATATTCATAGCCAATGTACTCCTAAAAAGACTCCTAAGATTGTCTGCTTCAAAAATTAGCCTCTGCTCTTTCCAGCCAGCTATCATCCCTGTCCTTCAAGTGCTGATTCAGATGCAGCAAGCAGGAAGGTTATTTCAGCTTGTGTTCAACTGCTGGCAGGTCAGCAGGTTTCTGGGAAGTGGCTGTACTCTAAGTTGTGCTATCGATTCACCTTGATGCTGGGCTCATGCTCTGAGTGCTGCTTCCTGCCACTTAGGGACACGGCATCCTGCGGTGGACAAGGCATCTGACCTTGGCATGCTCTGCAGTGGACAACCTTGAGGTGACATGGAAAGCCTTGCATTTCTGATTAGCATGTAGTCATGTGCAGACCTTCATTTACACTTTTAAGAAGATGCCATCAAATATTGGGAAGCACTTCTGCAGCTGGGTAATTGAATTCAGAGCAACCCATTCCCAAATGGAAAATTAATAACTTGGCAACTTCAGACTTCACCTTTGTTAACTTTTTCACTAACCCTCAAGAAACAGTCCTTCTAATTTTTATGAAATAAAGAAGCCTCTTTGGATTTGTAAGAAATAAGTTTGCTTGTGCACCTTCTCAGTTCATACTTATATCTCATTTGTATTTCATATCTAGCATATTTGTCCTAGAAATGCCCTAAACCACCTGGCTTTAACTCTAAAAAGAACAATACCATTCACAGAAAGTAGTGCTTGCAGAGTGCAGAGAAATC
This sequence comes from Galbula dea, assembly GCA_013399015.1. NCBI lineage: Eukaryota > Metazoa > Chordata > Aves > Piciformes > Galbulidae > Galbula > Galbula dea. The sequence continues at coordinate 2,685,322 of VWZX01002122.1, forward strand.
ATCCATCTAAGCTGTAAAATTTCAAAATGGTCTGAGCATATAGAAGTTCATACAAAAATAAGTTGTGTTTCTTGTTGGATTATCCCAAATCCACCTGGATTACCATTAACACAGTAACCGTGTTAGCAGTGCTGCCCCTAAAGCAGTAGTGGGTAACTTGCTCACCAGCAGAACTTCTCTTAAGGACAGATAAGCAATCTGGATGCAAAAAAGGGCCCAAACCCTCCCAGCTCTTACCTCAGAAGGTTCACAGAAACTTAAGGAGATTTCTACCTGGAAAAATCTTTAAAGCTCTTGTCTCATCATTCACAAAACTCCTACAGTCTTGCTAAACATCATTTTTGGTATACTGGAGCTGGTATAGTAAAGGTGCATGGCAAATAAGTAGAAATATGTGTAAGGGTAGTAAAAAAGAAATTGCTTGATTCACTTTCTTGGAACTTATTCCTAACATTTATAGCAAACTGAATAATCAAGTGAGTAAAGCTGTGCTTCAGACTCAGTATAAATTCAACACTAATCTGATTATAGAAATAATTCTTTTGCAGGGAAAGGGAATATGTTGACTGAGATATAGAACCTGAATATACTGGGAAACAGAAATGCAGCATGAGAAAGCAAATATCTGTGCTACGGATTAATTACAGAGAAGCACATAACACTAACCCCCACTTCTTGCTGAAAAAACAGAGATGCAAACTGAGCATGAAATGAGAGTAAACCTGTTTGTGTGAGAAGTATCACAGCAGGAACTCCAGAGAAAGTGGTTGACATGGTTGTCTTTGCTGAGTGATCCTGCAGACAGGGATGCCTTGCAGCTCTCTGTGCACATCACCCTGCTGCAGCAAGATTGCCCCTTATGGCTTCTGCAGTGGTAAAGGAGAAAGGTGCAAAACTCAGCAGTTTTCATTTAAAGGATTTAATCTCCTTTTGGTTTGGTTTTTTTGGGTTTGTGGTTTTTTTTTCTGATTGTTGTTTTGAGAAACCTCAGACCTCAGGCAAAACTGCCTTCAGGGGCATGGGTTTGGATCAGTCCTAGCTGGGGTGAAACCCCTACAGAGCAGTGGGCCAGTAAGGGGAGGGATTTTTCTCCTCTCAGCTGGGCAACTTCCATCCTAGTGTGAATTGCTTAGGGTGCAAAGCCAGACCCCACTGGTGAACTTCAGCATAGGGTGTGAAACCAAGAAGCTCTTGGACGCCCCTTTTGTACATCCAGCATTTCCTTTGGGTGAGCAGGTCCACCTGCTCTGGAAGATGTCATAACTCCAGGCAAACACACATCCACTCCAAAAATTTCTGACTTAGGATTTTTGATTGTTACCTGTTACTCAGTTTCTGAGCAGCTTTGGGTGGCAGCAGCACCCTCACTGTTTGAACCTACCACTGGTACAGACTGGATAATGAAAGAAAGGAACAGTGACAGCTTTGAAAATACCAGCATAGGTGGTCTATGCCTTCTGGGCAAAAAGAGTTTGCCTGCTGGGACTCTTCATTCAATGCTTCCTTCAATCTTACATTTACTGTATTTTCTATCAAATTTTGTATATTTATACATACTCTATTTGCCCTAATACCAGATATTATCAGTCACTCCAGCTCTGTGAATCAAAAAAACCCCTATTTGCAGGCTAGAAATTGCCACAGTGGTATGGGGGGCCCATAAGAGAAATCCAATCCATGGTAGCTTTGCAAGGCATGGTGTGGCTCATCCACCTGACCCAAGCACTGTTGTGTTACCTCCACATGGAGCACAGCTTGGCTCCAATGTACACTGGAAAACAGTCCTCAGACACCTATCAAGAAAGAGTCACAGACCAAAGACTGCAAAATGTGAAAATCAAATCAGAAAGAGGACAGCTCAGATGGCAGGTCTGCCAGCTGACAAGGAGGTAGAGGAGGTAGTGGGAGCATACAAGCTTAAAACCTCAGCCCAGTTAGATGTTGATAGACACAGAGCAATCTCCAGAGAAATTGAAATGGTTGGATGGATGGCAGCAACACTTTGAGACTCCCAGTCTCACTACTGATTTTTATAAACCCAGAAAAAGAGGAGAAAGTAATACAATAGAATAGAGGAGACTGCATTCATTAAAGCATTTCTATAGCTGCTCTGTGTTTTTCAGACCTCAAGGAAATCTCTGCCAGGGAAATCTGAGACTTTCAGAAAGTGTATCTCATATAATGGTGGAAAAGATGCTGTAATTTCACAGTAAGGCAGGATCTAATGATCTTGTATCAAATGTGATTTCACTTAAATTATGTCACTAAATTCTCTTCTTATTATTGCCCATTGTTGAGCAGCAGCGGATATCTGGGGCATTAGTGGATGGTTCCCTGGGAGGAACTCAGTGATGCAGAAAATCTGTGTATATTTTTAGTTTAATATGTCTTAATGACACATTTACAGTGGTCCTTGAGAACAGGATCACAGCACATGAACCAGGCTTGTTTGCCTGCTTGCTTCTTTCCTGCCATCTCGTCCCATACCTGCCTGGCATGGTTCACAACTGCCTAAGGAACTGACTGGTTACAGACCCTCTTCAGGAACATGACCCACAGCTGTCAGAAATCCTTATCACCAAAAATAATAATCCACAGGATTCCTTTCTAAGGCATTTAGACCTTTGCCTACCTGTCAAGGAAACAAATTGTATCCTAAAATTCAAATGTTATCTAAAACTTTGAGAGGTCTCCAGACTGAGTAAACACTTATGGGTTTGAATGACACCTAATAGACAGGATAGGAGTTACACATTAAACATTTTCAAAATGCTTTCCTGTACATCACTGAATGTCCTAAAGGTTATTGATCTCCCCAATACAAAGGAAGTGTCTGTTTATAACTAAGAACTATACAAGAGCACATTTTAAACTCTCAAGGGTTTTCTTATGTCTTTCATATTACTCAGAATATCTCTGTTGTGACTGGGATTAAACTACACACGAACTCTGCAAGAAAATAGACTGCAACAAAATTATTTTTTCACTGTCAAAAAGTTTAGAACCTGTTTAGATCTAGGTAGCATCTACACAGGGCCCTGGTTTGTCCTGCTTCCTTCCTCATCCAAAGCATAGACTAAATGAATAAACTGGGAAGGACTGAACTGTTGCTGTAGTCATGTTCTCTCTTCAGGCAGCAGCAGCTGTGCCAGCACCCTCCTTTACAGAGGCTCTGATGCACAGCAGGACTTGTTACTTTTGCAGAGAACCTCCAAGAAGGATACATATTAAATTCATGGTTTATATCTCTTGCAATTAGCCCTGCTTTGGCCTGGGTCACTGGGAAAATCCTTGTCCTAGGTCTCACTCTTCATGCCACTGTGGTGCTCAGCCAGGTGACAGGTGCTTTCTGATAGCACACAAAGCCCTGGGCAGCTACCTGATGTGGTCTCCAGGGTGAGCAGGAGGAGGCACAGGGCTGTAAAAGCCAGCCTGGAATCAGTGTCAACTCACAAGGGAAAGGCAAGGGTGTCTCCTCCATAATCCAACAAAAGCAGGGACTATCCCAGAGTCAAAACAAAACGTCACATGTAAGGGGCATGGATGTTTGGTCTTCAAAAATCAGATGTCACTGAAAGCCAAAAAGGGAAAGTGATCTAAGGCCCCATCTCATGCTGGAAAGAACGTTTTCAGTGTCCTGCAGGGACCTGTCTCCAAACTAGAGGCTTGCTGCACTTGACCTACGCAAGTGATTTAAGCCCACATCAAAGCCTGCTGGGAAGCTCTTCTCCCAAGCAGTTGTTCCCCCCTGCCCATCAAACCAACTCACAGGCTCTGGCATGTTCAAGAGTTGCAAGGGTTAGCTTGGTAGGATTATTTATATTTTTTTAAAACCAGGTCAGAAAAGTAAAAAAATGACAGCTGCAAAAATCCCATGGCAGTAAGTGAGCTAAACAGTTCATCACATTATGTTTTTATATTTATACAGCTCTGCTCTAGTACCACAAAGAGGAAAGATAAAAAGGAGTTCACATAATTCAAATGTTAATAGCCCACATATTCCAGAAATGGAAAAAAGGGGAGGATAACAGTGCCAAAGCACAGACATGAAAGGTTAAGGTAGATCAAATTGCTGGCAATCACCAAACAAAAAAGAATCACTGTAGAAATTTTGTTTCAGGAAGAATGAAAAAACAATGAAGAGTTTGAATGAAAACCAGGTGAGCATTTCATTCCCCCAAATGAAAAGTGCTTTCCAACTGTGTTTGTGCTCTAATGAAAAGACAAGAGAAAGCAAAGAAGTGGTGTTCCAGCAAAACCACAGCAGAGTTCTGAGTGCAGCTCTAGCTCCTGGAATGCATGTTGAAGCTTAGCGTGACAGTGCTGAACCCGGCGTCCTTTCTCACCCTTACCTGCAACTTTTGCTCACATTCCTCTTTGTATAAGTTACAGAAAGCATCAAAGGAGAAAGCCAGAAGGATGGACACTTACTGCTAAGTCATCGGGACAACTGCTGCCCACCTCATCTTTTGCAACCTGAGTTTTCAGGGCTTTGTCCAAACTGGCATCATTGTTATTCATCTCACGGCTGCGCTTCAGAACTTTCACCTGCAAATGGGATTACAAATGCAATCATTAGTACAGATTCCCCAAGAAGCTTTCACAGTATTACAATTAGATTTCCCATTCTAGCAGCATCTAAATCAATATGATATGATTAGTTACTCTCGTGGATTACATGCTGCTGTACAAAACCTTCACACACAGAAATCTGGGTAATTTAATCAGGCAGTAATGGATTCTGGGAATGCTCCTACTGTCTAGAAACCTAAAACCATTCTGTCTCTATAATAGTTTGCCATTATGCACCTGAAGCTAAATTGCCTGACACACCTGACGGCGGACAGAAGTGATTAAAAGAGGTCACTTTCATCAGCCAAAGTGGCAAATCCTGCTGAATTCACTTTGAAAACTGAATTTGAGGGAGAAAAAATAAAAATCACCTTTAGTTGTTTTTCCTGGCCTGTAACTTTAAGTTTTAACCTGTCTCCTTAAATACATCTATGTGTGTATTTGTGTGTGTGTGAGAGAGAAAGAAAGAGTGTAAGTGCTATCCATCTCTCATCATTTCAGTCGAGGCAAGAAGAATATATGAACTAATGCTCCTGGGTAAATGCAGCCTACCACGGCAGATATCAGCACATAATTTTATTCCTCTGAAGATGCTCAGCATTGCTGAGCAAGGTATCAGGAAGGAGAAACCTTTCTGGAAGGGTCTTTAAAGCAAGGAGTCCTCGGCTGTCGTTGTCAGCAGCTCACAGAAGAGAGCAGTGCTGCATGACGGAACCTGAACTGCTGATAGCTGCTTTTTGGGAAAGAATTTACACCTCATATTTCCCCAGCTTGGGTGAACAGCTCAGCTCTGCAGCTCCATGCTGCAGCAGCTTTCTCCTGCAGCCATCCTTGGACTGCAAACAACCCTGAAAAACAAACTGCTGTGCTCAGGGCTGCAAGGGGTGGCTCACAGTGGTGAGGGGAAAACACACAAACCTATGCACAAAAGAACAGCTCTGTATTCATTTGAAGAATTAAGCCTGTATATTTTCAGTCAGGCAATACTCATAACTGTGCTGCTGTTCATCCTACCAACGTGCAACAGCTTATGCCTACAAAATACAGGATGTTACGTTACTGTTGAGGAGATTTCATTTTCTTACAACACTGTCCCATTGAAATAGTCCTGACCCATGATGCCTGAAGACTCTTGCTTTGGAGGAGCATTTTTCCTACGGTAATTTGGTATTTCAAATAGCCAGCTGGCAAGAAAGGAAAAGAAAAAATAGCCATCCACAGAAACTTTCCTAGGCAATAATTGCCAGTGAACTCTGTCCTCATTATAAAACTCTACATAGCTTGCCACAAAAATAGCCCTGTGGCACACATACACTTTTCACCTCTGCATTCTCCGTAATAGTCCTGGTTATATTACTTCGTTCAGATATGCTAACCTGCAGCAGTGTTAATCATCCTTTGCAGGGTACAGCATTGTCCACGTGCTGAGCCACGCTCTATGTGCTGTGGGTCTCCCCAGTGCCCCAGTGCACAGCAGTACTGGCACGCTGTGACCTGTGGCACTGCCAGAACCTCACCAGTGCAGCCAGGCATGTTAGTCCTCCTGACAAGCATCTGTTAAACTAATGTCTTCTTAATTCCCTGTTAAAGACACTGAAAGAAACCTACAGAGGTCTTTAACCAAATGAACCGGTGACAGTGGCGTTTGGGCAGCAGAAGGTGGGTGCTGCCAGACGCTCAGTTGTGGTTGCCCACCCACGGATCCTCCACAGCCTGCAGTCTGCTGCTGAAGGAAAGGGCTGACATTTAATGCAGACCAGACATTGGACCCCTGCATTACTATTAATAAACAATAAAACTATTAAGGCATATTAAAGCTTGGCAATGAACTTGTCAAAATGGATGATCTATAAATCAATATAAACAGCAGTGACAGGCAGTAATTGAATTCCAGCAGTTCCTCACACATGCTAAATATGAAGGGACATGACACACCAAAAATAAAGTAGGAAAGCTGAAAAATTGATAGCATTAACATTCTCCTGGTGAAACGTGGCATCACTTTGGCCCTTAATGAGGGTCAAACTGTGAATGTGTATTGACTTCTTCTTTTAAAACAAGAAAATAGCTACATAAATCTGAGACTTCCCAAATTAGAAATTGCTGCTTGAAAGTTCACAGCCTTTTTGAATGTGGTCACCACAGAGCAGCACACACAACTCTTCTCCGATGGGTTCATTAGCAGGGCTTGTTGCTTTACTTGGGTAGCAAGAAGGATGGGTTTTGTGAAATCCAGAAAGCCTCTGAAGTTGATTCATCAGTTTTCATCTTCCATAAAGGACCAGCAAAAGCCCATCGAGCAGGAGAAGTTAATGCTAGCATGTTGCCAGGCTCTGTGTGGATACATATCTTTCAAATTCAGATATAACAAGCCAGGCCTCAAATATCTGCAGAGGATGAGACAATCAGAATGGAAAGAAATTGGGGGAGTCACAGCAAGCCTTTTAATGGAGATTCAAACGGCAGCAAATAAATCATGACAGCTTGTGCGGATGAAATCGGGGCCTCTTTTTATTTTCTTTTGACATGCTCCACTCAGTGAAGAACAATCCAGCCTTAGTTGATTTTACAACACAGCCCTATGCCACTGGAGCTCAGAAACCGCTGAATATACAAATGTTCCTGAGGACAATTTTGTCTGTGCCACCTCACTCATGGGCAGAGACCACCTGTGACCAAAAGTCACAAGGGTTATTTGTATTTCAAGGGTGTGTCTGTGCATGGAGAGAGAAAGCTATAAATAAATAAATAAATACATAAATGGTTGTCTGCTTTCTGAGTGATGACCCACAAATAAGGTCCCAAAAGGTCAAGAGTGGCAGAGCTGGGTCAGGGACTGGTTGCTGGTGCAGGATCAATGCAATAGCCAAAGAGCACCCAGCATGCCTACCTTGACCATCACCACCAGGCTAAAAGTGCTGTTTAACATGGATAAAGTTCCTCCTTAACAAGAGATAAAACTTCACTAGGGCCACTCCACACCATTGTGCCCTGAGTACAGCCCACGTTTGGACGAGTGACAGGATGAGAGGGGCATTTTCTGGGAGTTACTCTGTTTTGACACAGAATTGAAAATTAAAAGGAAAACAAAACAGGTAAGGAAGAGATAAAGGAGGCCAGCCTTTTCCTTTTAAATATAATGCACACTTTGAGGTCAGCCAAGACTCATCTGACCTATCTCATGTGCTGTTCTGGCTTCATATTTGCTGAGCATGTGCCAAAGTCACATGAAAGGTTAAGGGACCCCGTGATAGAAAACCTAAAACTTTTAGAGATGATCTGAGGAAGTGCAAGATGTCCATCATCCAAACCTTGCATGAGGACATCACTTTGACAAAGCAGGTCTCAAACAAAGTGGTTTTGCCTGTGGAGAAGCAGAGGGCTGGGGGTTTCAGTATCCAGCATCCCTGTTGTCTCCCGCATACCACTTCCCCCATGCTAAACTCCTCTGTTAGGAGCTCTGTCTTACCTACCGGTGTCTTTAAACTGGCAGGAGCTGGGTAGCATGATGTGCAACCACAGTACTGGCTTTAATCAACAACACTGACACATTGCCCACTGAAATAGGTGAACTTGCCTTGACTTTTCCCTGTATTTGCATCATTCTTAATTTTTCTCATGTGGAGTTTTTTTACTGTCATTTAAAAGGTGAGAATTTAGTCAACCAAATGCAGTGCTGATTAGTTCAGTAGTATAATTGTGCTTCATGAACACTTACTGCTTGTATGTCACAGCTCTCAAAATTCCCATTATAATATTAATCTAGTTTTTATGGTACTTCAGAACTGAAGTATTAAAAAACTATGATGTAAATGGAAAAAATCACAGCAGCAATTTACCAAAGATCTTGTATGGGATATTATGGAAACAACAAAAAACAAAACAAGGGAGAGAGTTTATGAAATCCAGAGCAAGTCTGCTGGTCTGCAAGACTGAGAGAAAAACAGGTACAACATGGCAATAGCTGCCTTTCCAACACCATCTACAGCATGCCACCATGCTGGGTTCAGGTCTATACACTTGTTCTTCGGTGAAGAAAATGGTAGCCCAAAGATAAATGGATAAAACATACATAAGAACACTCAGCAACAATTTAACAAAATCCAGCCCTCTCCACTCAAATTTCCCCTCTCTAACATCTGTGAGGGAAGAGAAGCAAACTGTTGTGATCATGTTAATACACTATACACATTTCCATTTGTTATTTTCTCCATCACCATGCTCAGAGAAGGATTTTGCACCATAAGAGAAACCTTTACTCCCTGAAAGCTTATACCCCAAGAAATGCTACAGCATAAGCATCTCAGTCACTGATGTGTTTGCACTATCATTTTTGAGAGCATTCAGCCCAGCATAATCATTCTAGACCTATTTTGCTCCAGCAAAATAGCACACAAACCTGCCCCACAGTTAGGGAGCAGAGGGATGCTCCACTGAACTTGTACTGTTGTGACCAAGATCCCCATCCAGGTGTCTCTACAGCACTCCATGCCTGAGGCCAGGAAAGGGAAGCTGCAGAAAGAAAAATGGTTTAAGATAAAGTGACCAGTGTTCAGATGAAGGAACATTACAAGGAAGCATGATAAATCTGTCTCTGCTTCATCTGCACTTGGAACAAAACCAGGAAACAAGTTATTTTTTACGGGAATGCACCACCTCATTTTGTTATGAAATAATAATCTCCTTGCAGTGAACTAGAGAGGGAGATCCCTGGGGATCACAGGAGTGAGGAAGCCACTAGGAACCATTCCAAAAGCTGTAGCTCCCTGGACAAAGCAAGAGCTTTCCACTTCTGTCAGCCCTAACCCAAACTAACCCATTTCTAACTTCTACTCTACACCTACCCCTAATGCTAACCCTCTTCTACCCCTCTCCCTAGAGGAGAGGAAAGAACTTTTTTTTTCCTAGTGCAAGTCTGGGAGGACTTCTCAATCCACTTTTCGGGGTGGAGTTGAAAGAAAGAAGAGCCAGTACTTACATAGCAACAAGGCTGGAATGGGATTGCAAAAGGAAAGTAGAGACTGCAGAGACGGTGGTGGTGAGAAATATTTTATCTGGGTAATGGTCAGAATAAAATTGTTAGTGGTTAGCCTCAGCCAGGTTTAGGTTAAAATCAGGGCTAGGATTAATAGAAGAATAAAGTTCAGAGTTTCATTTGCAGTAGAGCTGGAAAGGAGCAGCAAAAAGAAATTAAAGGATGCAGGAGCAAAATATTTAAAGTGCATCTGTTGCCCTAATCCTCACTTGTGAGGTGGTGAGGAAGGACTGACAAGGCTCAGCTGCACCTCTGCACCCAGTGATGCCTCCTGCCAGAGAAAAACACCTCCCAGGTGCAAGATGCCCTTCCCCAGCACTGGCCATCACACAAAGCACAGAGATTTGGAAATAAAGGTAGCTTCTTTCAGTATTGTTTAAGGACTGATTATCCACCAACTGTGTTTTCTGTAATTCCTGGCCAATACCCAGCACCAGCTCTGGCTTCTGGGCCAAACACTCTTGTCTTGAAAATACAAGACTCAAAAAAGACGATTTGCTTAAAGTGCCTAAAATGGAGCCTGACAGAAGAAAAATAGATGATACTTAGATACAAACTGTGCTGGTGCACATTTCTGGTTGTTCCTCCCCTTGTTACTTTTCACTTGTTTAAGAACAGCAATATTTAGTGTCACTGGTATCTGGAGGCTGTTGAAACAGAACCTGCTAATTCCTCACCTGCAATGTGGCCCAGGTGCAGAGAAGTGGTGTGAGGCTGATTTCACCATCTGCATGGCTTCTCCTGCATATCAGAGACCTAGTGACAAAAGCAAGATCTTTGATTCCTGCCAGCAGAAAGCAATTGCAATCTTATTTTTCTCTGGACATGAGGACAAATAGCTATTTTCTGTGAACCACAGATTCATTGTAAGAAATTAAATCTTTTTGGTGTTTATAAATGTAAATACACGTCTCTTCTTGACATGGGATTCACAGATTCCAGGAATTGTTTCCTGCTTTACATTTTGGGCGAGTAGCCAACTTCAAGCTTGAAAAATGTACAGCTTGAGGTGAAGAGCACCCTTCCCTTCCTTTCCCTGATTTCTAGGCAAGGGAGGGGGAAAGCAGGCTTGGTCTAACTGTGGTAAACCCTTGGGAGGTTGTGTAAAGCCATCTTTTTGATTACATAATGTGTCTGTAAGCCCTTTGCCATTAAAATATGATTAAAAGTGGTGGCCAGGAGGAGTTCACCTTTAGAAAATGACACTTACAAGAAATCACTTCCCAAACAGATAGTTGCCTGAGTCCCTGAGATGAAGAAGAGGTTTGATGGATGAGAAGGCAGTATTAAAATGTCTCCTCACATAAGAAAACAGAACAAGAGCAATCATCAGAATTTATTAGCCAGAGAGGAGCAGAGTGTTTTCTTGGCACTAAAGGGACCTGATACACTAAATCAAAACCAGAACACAGGCTCACAAAAGAAAGAGACAGATGTCTCTGCCATATAAATACCTTATAAATGAACTTTCTGGAATGGGGATCTTATTTAAGCACACACCATAGTAACATCTGAGAAAGACATAACGAACCAAAACGGAGCACAAAGTTGGTATCAACACTGGCACCACAACAGTTTGTGACAGGTAATGACCCATCTGCTGGCCACTCTTAGGAGTTAGGGCTTTCTTCTTTTCTATCTACCTCTTTGCAAAACCTCAACCCTTTGTGACACCTCAATCAACACTCATGTAGTCACACTTCACCCATTTTGAACACATTCAGTCCAAACTCTAATCCAGGCCCACCAAAAGTTTGTCTTCTGAAAGCAACAGAAGCCTAGTGAAAACAGAAGTGACCTCTGGTTCAAGGTGACCTTTATCTCTGGAAGCCACAGATTTATCCACAGCACATCCTGATACTCAGCAGTGATGCATTGCCATTGCAATTCCAGAAGGTATGCTCAGGAAATAAGCAATGCCCTGAGACTGCCAGGCAGGGTGTCCACCTGGACCAGCCTCACTGCCTCCCTGCCACATGTGCAAGCAGTCACAGTGGGGCAGCTGCCCAAACACTTACTGCTCTCTTCTGTTAAAATACGTAACAGCCCTCACACCGAGCTCCTTGGGAAGACAGTTTGAACATGGTTCATAGTGGATACAAGCATTATTCACTTCAATACCATATATAAGCCTGCACAGATGAGCTTCCAGGGTCAGATACTTAAGCTTGCTGGGGGCAGGTATCCATATTGATTTAAGGTTCCCTATTTTCTAAGGTTAGAGTCTTTGGACATGGCTCTACCTGAAAGGTTGTGACACGTCTCTTTTGATTATATGCCGAATAGAAAAGCATGACTGTAAACTTTCTTTTATGAAGATAAATTGAGTCTTAAATCAAATCAGACTTGAGCCCAGACATGACTTTTACATGGCTGCTGAATATTCACCCATCTAAAGCATAAAACACAATTTCAATTTCCAAATAGAGAGATACAGACTATGTGGGGCTTGCCTGGATGCAGAGGAGTAGAAAGAAATAATGCAAGGACTATTGCTTTGCAACAGCTACCTTGGTGAAATACATAGGGAAAGAATGGCTTTGTAGTACTTTATGTTAGAATAAGCTCAGAGCATGCAGGCATGGCCAGGAGAGTTCAAACACAAACTCCTGCTTGGGAAAGGGTGAGCTGGCACCCACTGGAGCTGTCTGTATTAACCCTAACCTCAGTGCTGACTGGCCTTCCACCCCCCTCCCTGGAAGTGCAGTCTGCAAATAGCATCAGGTCTGACCTACTTCTGCCTGCCTAGCTGTGAATTTCACTTGTCATGATTGGAGCCTTTCCATGTCGGGTTTCTTCCAGCAAAATGTCAGTCTTCTTCCTCACTTTGAAAAGGCATCAAATAAGCCCAAAGTCCCAAAACATGTTCCTTTTAACTGGGCAGAAGAGGGAGGAATGGGCTGTGGTGCAGGAGGTCACCCAGCACACTGTAGCTCCTTGGTGCCTGGGTGTTCACAATATCAAACAACCAGCACTGACAGAAAGGAATGACATTTGCAGGGCATGACTTGCCTATGGAATCATAGAATCATTAAGGTTGTGAAAGACCTCTAAGATCATAGAGTCCAACTGCTAACAATGCTGCTGAATTCACCACTAAACCATGTTCCTAAGCACCACATCTACACCTTTCTTGAACACTTCCCAGGATGACAATTCCATCACTTTCTGGGCATCCTGTTCCAATGCTTAACTACTCTTTCAGTGAAGAGATTTTTTCTAATATCCAATCTAAGGTGCTACTTGAGACCATTTCCTGTCATCCTGTTGCTTGTTACCTGGGAGAAGAGACCAATCCTCACCTCACTACAACTTCTTTTCAGGTACAACTTCTTTTCAGACTAAACAGCCCCAGTTCCCTCAGACTCTCCTCATAAGCCTTGTACTCCAGATCCCTCATCAGCTTCATTGTCCTTCTTTGGACACGCTCCAGCAACTCAATGTCTTTCCTGTAGTGAAGGGCCCAAAGCTGAGCACAGTATTCAAGGTGTGGCCTCACCAGTGCCGAGTACAGAGGGACAAATCACTTTCCTAGTCCTTCTGGCCACGCTATTTCTGATACAAGCCATGATGGTGTTGGCCTTTTTGGCCACCTGGGCACACTGATGGCTCATCTTCAGTTGGCTCCCAACCAACACCCCCAGGTCCTTTTCTGACACAAGCTTTCCAGCCACTCTGCCTCAAGCCTATAGTGTTGCATGAGATTGTTGTGACCAAAGCACAGGACCCGGCACTTGGCCTTGTTGAACCTCATACCTTTGTCCTTGGTCCTTCAAGCCAGCCTGTCCAGATCACTCTTTAGAGCCTCCCTACCCTCAAGAAGATCAACACTTCCTCCTAACTTGGTGTTGTCTGCAAATTTACTGAGGGTGACCTCAGTCCCCTTATCTAGATCATCAATAAAGAAATCTCGGTGAATGTAGCCTGTTTTCCACAGGCAGGAAATGGCTTTGTAAAGAGACATGGAAACTTGAACATGCTTGACAGCACATTTATTCACTGAGAAGCATTATATAAATGCCATGTGTGTTGAACTTATTTTAGTGCTTTGAAGGCTGAGAGGAGCTGGAGCAAACAGGTAAGGTCATCAGCTAACTCAAGAAGAAAGTCTTATTGCTGCAGTTCAGAAATACTATATTGTGTTTTACTGCCAAGGTTTGCCTTCTGAGCAAGAACATTCAGGGACAGCTAGCTGAACACAAAAGCTTTTGCCACCCAGCTCTTCAAGGGATACAAGTCACTTCTTCGTCCAGGTCATTAGGAATTAGGCTGCAATTAATATTAATTAATTAATTAATTAATATGGTTGTTTAGGTCGTTAGGATAAGATAATGAACTAATTAGTTTTAGAATTTCATATTTCATCTCTTTGACTTGATTGTTTATCATTTCCTAATGGGATTTTTTTTATCCCTCTATAGTCATACAAATTGAACATCAAATTTAAATGAAGGAGTAACATTGTCGTCCTGGCCAGAAGTAAGCAAAAAACTCCAACTGCTTATCTTCATCATATAGAAATAACTGCATCATGTTAATAATAGTTATTTTCCTATTAATAAATAACACAGAAGAGAAAAAAACATTCATCCTAAGTGAAATGCCATAATTGAGTAATTCCATCAAGGTACAGTTCCTCAGCCCTTTATTGCCATGATTCCACCAAAGCAAGTGGGAATACAAGCACAGACCTTTAACAGGGTAGATTTTTATGCTATGTTGTGTACAGTGCTATATACAATGCTCCATCCTTGCCAGGAGCATGAGGTCCATTTTAAATTTTTTCCCACATCTAAACTGGTGCCAGGAAAATTAAAGAAGACTGTAATTGTGTGGAGTTGGGATGTTCTTTCAATGTATTGATCCTAGTATCAATATACACAGATCCCAGTATTTATCTTAGCTCTCTTCAATTTTGTACTGTAATGTGTTTATTAAAGCAACACATAGAAACTCTTGTTAGGTAGAGGGCAGAGTCTGATCTTAGCTTGACAAAGTAGTTGAAAAACAAAGATGATTCTTCTATGAAAATGATAAGGGATTCCTTTAAAGATTTTGAGATTTCTTTATGTTGCAAAAAAATTCACTGGTGCCTGTTTTTCATACAATTCCATTTAAGAAGGTTATGAAATGATGAAGAAATTGTTCATTTGTGCTGAAGACAGAATGTGGAGTTTGTCACTGCCAGGGAGGTCCCTTCCAACCCTTTAATGTTCTGTGAGTCTTGGGAAAGCTTTTGCTGAGGCCACTTCTGCAAAAATTCATGATGGCTACAGATTTTGACAGACAAACTACATCTGAATAATGAAAGTACCTATTTGTGCACTGTTTGCACACAAATCCTTGATTGCATCTTTCAAAATCAGTGGAGCACTTTAACTACTACAGCTAGGTATAAAAAGGTTGTATAATTTTATGGCCAACAATAATAGCTTTTTTACTTTTGCAAATAAAGGAAACTTGTGTCAAGCAGAAAGATGATTGCCACAGGCATTAAAAAGAAATGAGCATGGACATATACATGTAGCATTGTGTGCTCAACCAGGTTCATTACGCTTGCATGAGTATATCGTCAAGTTTTCTGCTAATATTCAATTTCATTTTCATTTTGTTCAGGCAAGATCAACTCTGCTGGATCCCAGAAGCCTGTGAAGGCATTGCCATCCTGAGCGGTCAGACCCCAGCTCTGGGTGGAGAAGGTTGCAGGGCACTTAAGGCTATTTAAGATACAGCTTGTTTGATTTAAACACTTCTCTCTCGCCCCTTGGCTTCTGTGTTGAACAAAGCAACTCTGGAGGGAGATGCAGGACACCTAACACTACCACTTCTACCACAGATATAGAGAACCAATGTGAGGTCTAAAGGACTTCCACCCACGTCTCCAGTCCTCTTCTTGGTAGGACACAAAGCACCAATGATGGTCCTATTTGGTGTATTAGCTTTGTTACCTGGGAGGTGGGAGGTTCTGACTTCTTGGCTTTATCATATTGACAAGGATTGACATTGTTCAGTAACATGTTCTAAAAAGCAAATACCTATTATAGGAACTTAGATTGTCCAAGGATATTGGACAATCATTTAATGAGACATTAGAACACATTAAAAAGTCTTACAAATCAGCCAGGAATGTCTCAAGTGGGCCTAATTCTGCCTTGTCAAGGGAGAAGAAGTGGGTAGTGGCACAGGTGTCAGCCTGTGTTCTGCCCCAATTTCTAAGTGTGGGATGCAGTTTGCAGTTCATGTCAGATGACTGAGTCCTGACTCTGTGCCCTGGACCCCAGTGGAGCCTGTATTTCACTTTCCAAAGTCCCCTTTGTTGCCTGCCATCAGTCTTTTCTAAAGATATGTTTGAAGGGGCAGCAATGTATAGCAAGCTGCTGCAAATTGACCTAGGAGACATCACAGTTGACATGCTTTGCAGAGGTCCTAATTTTTCAGGGATGCTCACAGAAGCAACATAGCCTGCTTGGGCCTCAGAGAGGTGAGGATCATTCCCCCCCCCCAGCAGCAATACCCAGGAGAATAGCACAGGACAGAAACACAGCTGAGACATTTCTCTCTGAAGGTATTAACTCTGATAATCATATCTCAATTCCAGAGAGAATGTATTTCTCTTTCTCAGGCTGAAATAAAAAGTCAGCATTTTGAGAGCTTAGCATACATTACAGGAATTAGATACACTACACCACAAACACTGCTGTGCTGCACAGAGCTTCTGCAGTGCTTTGGATGCATGGCTCTATAAATCAGACACTGCAGAAAGAAAAAGAAGGCGATGTCTCCATCATTACTAGATGGCATGGAAGGCATGGTCCATTGAGTGACAGCAGGATGGCTCTGCAGCTGAGAGCTCCTTGGGGGAACAAAAGCTTGAACAGCACCTACTGCAATGGGCCCTCAAGTGTGTAACTGCAACACCAGACATTCAGCAGCAGCTTCTGAGGTAGCTTTTGCCATTTTGAATTATGTGACTTCCCAAACAGGCTATGTGCTTTTTTCCCTGCCATTTCAGCTGCAGCCAGCATTCTCCAGTGAAGCTAATGGTAAAATGCACAGTTGTTTCCTCTGCTCTCCTGCGCCTGGAGCTCTACCAGGACAGGGGAGCAGATCCATACACTCTCTTCATGTGTTTAGGGAATGCCAGTCCAGAGGACAGTAACTGAACCTTACCAAGGGTTATACAGGAGCTGAACTTTAAGCTGAATTTTTTTTCCTGGCTTGTTACAGCATCCATAAAGTGTTACAGCAGAGTAGCTAGTGACTCCCTTGGTATGGGGACAGGTCTCTACAGTGTAGATCATCGTTTCTTTTTCCTAAGAAGACAGCAGGAGGCCACTAGTTTAAGTGACTTGACTTAGTTGCTCACATGCAGAAAGAATTAGTTTGCAGTGGCTGTAAAGCAGCAGGACAGCCAGATGCAATCATGAATCTTGGCAGCTTTTCATATTTATATTAGACCCTTTGCAGCTGCTCTGGAGGCGCCTCGCTAACTCTGAACTTCCCCTGAATACCAAGTGACCGTTGCCACATGCAATGTACTGACCCTGCTCTCAAGAACACACAGGTAGCAGAAAAGAAGAAAATAATTGAAGGAAGTGGTTGGAAAGTTTTCCCATTTGGAGAAAAAGAGGAGCAAGTGATTCTCCCACAAAAGCAGGGTGAGAGGATGGAATAGCCTCTATCAGGTCTCTTCTGCAGTCAGGTCAGGACTTCATGTATCAAGGACTGGGACAGCCCAGTTTGTAACCCCCCAGCAGCTGGGAGGTTGTTTTTAATCCAACGTTAGAAGTAGGTAGCTATGTGTTTTTGTCTGTGTACATATACAACATATGCACATGAGACACACTAACAGAAAAACTTGTACGTGGATCTGGGCATGCTCCTTCTGGAGTCCTCCTGGACTGCTAACACAAGAACCATTGCCTGGCTTACGTGATTCATGACCCACTTCCCAAATGGCTGGTCAAATTTTGTGCCAAGACTATTGTGATGTGGGTTCTGAACCACAATTGTGCACCTTCACTTACGCTTGTGTTCCAGAACCTTCAAGGTACACATAGGCTACAAATGGCTAGACACAGGGCTAAGCAGCATGAACCAGCCTGAAGCAAATACGTACGTATAAGTTTGCCCAAGACTCAGAAAAGCTAAGGAGAAGTTCAGTGTCAGAGAGTCAGGGAGAGCAGCATCCAACATGACTGAAAAACAAACAAACAACAAATAGAGTAGCTATCTCTTCTGTGCCCTGGAGACACAGCAACCCTGGCTGGCCTTGGCCAGGATCCTGCAGAAATGTCAGGTGCAAGCTGTATCACTCTCACTGCTTCGATCTCCATATTACTTAACTAGATGCACTATATCAACCTGATGTTGCATTTCCTCACCCACATACACATCTTGGGTGTGCTTTATATCAAAAAGCTTATACTCCTGTGAAGGATTATGTTCTCCTATGTTCTCCAAGACTTTCCCACCCACAGGAGCAGTGTATCTCCTCCTGCTCTTCTCCTTCTTCTAAATCTCCATTTATTTTATCCAGTGGTTTAAAGCATCTCTGAAACTTTCTAAATAAATTTACTTAAAAAAAGCCAAAATGAACCTTAACAGCCTTCAGGGATCTGGAATTTCACAAAACACACATATAAAGAAAAGAAAGGGAAGTTTGAGTGTTTTTATGCTTGGCCTCAAATTGTTGCTGCAGCTCAAATCTTATGCTTAACTAATGTGTGTCATCTGTATTTTTCAGCTCCACCTGTGCAATCATTTGCAGAAACATTATTAGCTGTTTTGATTTTTTTCCCTGGTTTGCTTCCATAGCAACATCCATCAGGGAGAGAACAGCAGGAGTATACAGTGAAGTTACAAAGCACATTTTCTACAAGAAAAGGAGGCCAAAGCATTTAACAGACAGTGCTTAGGTTTCCCATAGTCACTGAAAATCCAAACCTCCTCTCTTGTTTCAGTAGGCCTTAGTATTAATTAGGCTGCTTAACAATGTACCAATGCAAGCTGGAGGTAACACTTGGGTTGTCTTTAATTAATCAGTGTACTGGAATATTTCTCTGAGATTTACACTTATTGCCAAAACACAATCTTGTTATATTTCTGTGTGTGCATGTTTTACAAGCAAGACTGGGAGCTGTTAGACAGCCTTTGACATGCTAAATACGGTGAGAGAATTTTTGCATAAAGTTCCAAAGAGAAATGCAAGAGCTGGAAATTATCTCTTTGAATAGTTTGAAATCTGTCACCAACAAATAGCTAGAAACTGTCAGGTCAATTTTAGAATAGGTACATAAAAAAAATAAAAGAATATCTCCTGCTTAGTCATTTCTCTCCTTGCCGGTAGCAACCTATATAGCATGCACATTGATATTTTATTAATGAAAACTGTACTGGCATTCCTCTAGCTTAAAATCCAGCAATTGAAGCTCAATATGAAAATGTGTTTTTGAGGAAAAGGAAGCAACAACTCCCTACTCCTCAGTCTATGAGGAAAAGATGGGAAACAATTTGCAACTTATCAATGTTGGAGAAAGCTAAGAGGTGAAATAAAATAAATAAGACAGCCATCTCTCTCTCTGAAACACTAACAGTTGTTAGTTTTATGAAATCAAACACTCCACTCGTCTCTTGGCTAGATCTCTGTTTCTGCCACTGTGAGCTTGAAATGGAAATGTTGATGTTTTGGGGGATGCTGTGTATTGCGTAATTGTAAACCTGACAGGGAGACTGATGAGACTGCAGTATGGGACCTTGGTAGAGATCAGATTACTGGTGCCTGGACAAGCACCCTGGAAGATGTGGAACCAAGAGGAGATGCATCCCTCTGGAAGCCGGTTGTTTGTCTCCGGAGTGTGTACTAGGGTTTCAAATGGGAATTTTTGAGAGTCCATGTATGCAAAGACCAGTCCTGCCTGAGGAGCAAGGGGTTAAAGTTGCCTGAAGACCTAGCCCTTCTTTAACACCTGGTCCTATGATATTACAACAGATCTCTCAAATCCAGTTTCTATCAAGGATGATATAGGCAGAATCTATCCACCTAGGCGTTATCAAACACGAAATAAACAGGAAAGCAATATCTCTCTCCCTTTATTTAAAAAGCACCTGCTGCATCAACTAAGTTATAGTACAGATAGAACATGAAAAATAAGAGCTGGCAGAGACTAAATTGGAAAAACAATATTTCAGTTGGTCCTCCTACAGGAACAGCTCTTGTTGAACTAACCATGAGGATGAACAGAGCCAGGCTGTACACCCTCCTCAGCTTTCAGAGACAGCTCCACTAGTAAATCCCAGCCAAGGAGTGCTGTTGGCCAAGGCTTAGCAAAAGCAAAGCCAGCAAAGCACCGAACAGCCAAGAGTAGGGAGGCTGAGGCAGCCAAGTCTGGGTAACACAGGATTAGGTAGGATTCCTCTCTGCATCTGAAGGCAGCACGTGGAAGAGAGAAAACAAATTGGTTTTGTTACAGATAAAGCAATGAAATGCTGCTTGTCCACAGGGGTTATGGTCAGCATCTTCTAGTTCTTACCTCTGTTGGTGGGTATTTTTTATTCCTTAATGCGAGCAATAAGTAATTTATAGATAAATATATAATGTAAATGCCATTTAAATATAAATCATGTAGTTACAGATAAGCTCTGGATGGCAAATGAACCCCATCTTTTTTTTATTACAGAGCCATAGAAATAGAAGAACCAGTAGGACTTTGTTATTAGCAAATTAGAATAAGAATAATGACATTATTACACTTGTATCATTACAGTGCCATCATTATTAAGACTTTCAACTCCTAAAGTGTACTAAATGCTCTACAGAAAATGACAGGGCTACTTTCAGATTGTCAGTTCTAAGGATAGGCTTTAGCTCCAGAATAAATCAAGGTGCTATCATTTAAGCTGCATGTTTAAGCTTGTATTACACTCAAGGGGAGCCTAGTCAATAGAGTCAGTGGAGCACAAAGCGTGATTCAGCTCACTATAGCCAAGTCACCTCCAGCATGATTCAGTTGTCCTAACATAGATATTAAGTACCATTTAAGATGCTGTTGGCACCTTGCTGGCATCCCAGCAGTGATCTCTCAGGCTTGCTGCCAAACCCACCAGACTTAACAAGTGTCTCAAGTATCTTGGGACATCTAGAATAGCGCAAACAGCTGTTCTTGGGCACCCTCAATAGCAGGGAGGACAATTTGCTCTCAGGACTCAGCTGACAGCATTCAGCTTCTAGTGATATCTGAGATGCTCAAGAATCTGCTTCCTCAAATACAGTGGCAACACCAGACAGGGCACAGTCACCTGTATTATATCTACCAGCCTGGTGAAGTTATCTCAGATACATACAGAGTATCTCAAATTGCCCTCTCTTAGCACAGACACCTAAACCCCACTTTCCACTGCCTGTGCCAGGGGTGGGACCCTAACTCCTAGCTGTGGTTATGTGTCTCAGAGTTCTCCCTAAGCTTAAAGTACTGGAATCAGATGTTCCAGGGTATCCATCCTCTAGGGCCTGCAGAAGACCCTGTCCTCCTGGAGCAGCTTATGCAGGAAAACTGGTTCCATCCTGGTGTCAAAGGCAAATATTTCAGCTGCTGAAATGTCACTGTAAAGCTAAAGTGCTTTAGTGTCCTTCTTTTCTGCTCAAGCAGGCCACCTAGAGCCAGTTGCCCAAGGTCCAGGTTAATAGGAGACTACTGTAAGATTGTAATGGATAGGCTTGAGATTTGTCAGTGTGAACATGAGGAAAAGAAACTGGGCAAGTGGAGTCTTTCAGGGATCATCAACAACCTGAGAGAGACCAGACCCAGAAGACAAAGGAAGGACTGGAACGAACAAGGATGCAGTTAGAGGACAAGACTCAACTACTTCACTGAGTCTACATAAGAATGGAGTATAAGAAAGCGGGGCCAAGAAGCAGGGGAGACAACTGTCGGCTTTATGAGGATAGAAACCATATCATTGCTTACACATTGGGAGAAAGGAGGCAGGGAGGGGAGGTGATTAAGGATGAAGGAGAATCTTCAAGATGTGTAAGTCCTCAGCAGCAGCTGAGCCGGGGGCCAGGTAAGCAGTTCTGGGGGCTTCTGCAGGGTAAGCACCAGAGGCTTCATCCTCTGGATTTAAATGACACCAGTAGTGGTAAGAGGAGTATGTGATGTGCATTTTTGGTTTTTTTTGCCAATAAAAAAGAGAAAGAATTGTGGAAAAAAAGTACTTGCTTTATTCCTGCAAATAAGTCAAAAAACCTCAAATGTTCACTTTGTAATTCAATTCATCCTCAGTAACCGTTCTAAATCCCTTCTGAAACCCACTATTTTTAATATTTTAAGTAACTCTGCAAGGATTAAATAAGGATTTAGTGCTTTTATCCTCCTGTGGAAACAACGTGAGGCTCTTTCACCTGTTCATTGCTGCATTTGCTTCCTTTCCTCTCTGTGTATGTGACAGCAATGCTTTCTGTTCCTCTGCTCTGAAAATTAGCCTCCCCAAACACTGACATGCTTAACAGCTGTTGTTACTTAATTTGCACCAAAATGGAGCATTATTCCATAATGTTGCATAATTTGCCAACTCTTACACCTCCATAGTCCTGAAATCTTTTTCTCTGCATCAGAAGGAATTTGCATACCTCAGGTCATATCCAACCTCCTTATGAAAACCAAATGCAAAGTATGCCTGTTTGTTTCTTAATGTATCAGCAGTGTGAAATTTTTGTTTTCTGAGCTGGTTGCAAACACTCCTCTCAACCATGGGCCCTGCTGAAGTGCCTTGGATGGTGTCTGCCAGAAGCATCATCCTCCTCCCATCTCTGCTGAGAAAAGCCAGTGAGAAAATCTGTAATTTGCCTTGGGGAGAGTGCCCAGCAAACACCAGGTATTCAGTTATCAGAGCAGCATGGCCATGCAAGCATGTGATATCTGCCACCATGGTGTCACCAAAGATGTAGGTGTGTCTGTGGGGCACTACCATGACTGGAGAAAATGCCCTCCATCCCCAGGACCTGCAATCCAGGGTGGCAGCTGCGGTTCTGTGCATGATGCCGCTGGTGAGAGGACTGAGCTGGGTTGGAGGAGAGCAGCTCCTCCTAGCTTTTGGCTGAGGAGTGAGGCTTTGCATAAATCCCCACCTATCAGACATTTAGAGGTGTGGACCTCATTCAAAAAGGGTAAGAAGGAGGACCCAGGAAATTACAAACCATCCAATCTCACCTCCATCTCTGGAAAAGTGATGGAACTGCCAGCAGGGTACTCCTGTGACCAAGAAGGTCAATGGTATCTTGGGGTGCATTAAGAAAAGTGTGGCCAGTAGGTCAAGGAAGGCCCTCAGGAGGCCACATCTGGAGTACTGTGTCCAGTTCTGGGCTCCCCTGCTCAAGAGAGACAGAGAACTACTAGAAAGAGTCCAATGGAGGGCTACAGAGTTGATTAGAGGACTTGGGAGCATCTCTCTTATGAGGATAGGCTGAGAGACGTGGGGCTGATTAGCCTGGAGAAGACTGAGAATGCTTATAAGTATCAAAAGGGTGGGTGTTAAAGGATGTCTCTTTTCAGTGGTGCTCTGTGACAGGACAAGGGGTGATGGGCAGAAATTAGAACAGAGGAAGTGCCACCTACACATAAAGAAAAACTCTCCTTTGAGGGTGACGGAGCACTGGAACAGACTGCCCAGAGAGATTGTGGAGTCTCCTTCTGTGGAGATTTAAAAAACTTGCCTGGATGTCTACTGGTCTAGAAGAACCTGTTTTAGCAGGGGGGTTGGACTAGGTGATCCCCAGAGGTCCCTTCCAACCCCTACCATTCTGTGACACCCACAAACCTATTTTAGCTTAACAAAACCAATGACTCAGTTGGACAAAAGTGCAGTATCAAATTGCTGTTTCCCACTGAGGCAGACTGGCAAAGCATCCCCTCATCTGGTGCTCCTGAGAGCCCAAATGTTACAGGGAAGTTTCAAAGATCTGCCTACAGTCTCTACCTGCAATCAGCACTTTTATCTCAAAAGATAGATCTTGTCTCTGTGCCATTTCCTAGAGCTGTCAGATAATCACAACTGTTTGTGCTCTCCCAACAGACTTCATGGCTACAATGTTTCAAAATGAGACAGCCAGGCAATGAGTGTTTCTCTGAAGAAGAGGAGTTGACTAAACAGTTCAAGATTTTTACTCACAGTTGAAGTGAAATGGATTTTGTGTTCCTGCCCAGACCAAAGCCTGCTTCAGTTCAACAGAAATACAGAATCACTGCACTGTACAAAAAGGAAAGGGACAGAAATCTCACAGAGGACATGAGAGGTAAAAACTCAGACCCATCAAAACTTCAGAGCACCAAGAGTGCAAATTGGAGAAAAGATTTCCCTGGTTGTTCTGTCAGAGCAGGTGGAAAACACAGAATAACTTCGTGTAGGGCATTGACCCCTTCAGCACCCAATAGGATGGGTCTGGCCCTGCCATCAGCTGTGCCTGGAAAGTGGCTATGCTGCTCTGCAGCTGTATGAAAACAAGAAGCATGAGATGAGGTCAACTGGCAGTAATGGTTCCTGAAATCTTCTCTTAAATCTCTGAGCAGATGTAGCACCTTCCTAACTTCCCTTACAGGCCAAGCCCTGACCCAGGGAGCATGACATGGGGAAATAAGGAGTTCTTCTCTGCCTTTTCAAGCCAGAATATGTTGGCTGCACCTATCAATCTGATGAGCAGCCAACAACATTTCATGAACTTCTCTCTAAGGTACTATACCTTAGACATGATGGAATCTGGTTTTTAGCTTTAAGGTCTTTAAATGACAGCAATTTCCTGCATGAAGGTAAATGGCAGGAGTTGCAGCCCCAGAAAAGGGAAGATGGGAATCTCATTCATCGGACTGGAGATATCTGCAGGGTAGACATCTGCATCTGAGCTAGTTACACCAAGGCTCCCTTTATATTGATCATGAGAAAGACACAGGTTTAGGGTAGAGTGGCATTTGGATCTTTCCAGATCTGCCTAACATTTCCGGCCATTCAAGTGTCCGTGTGGTCAGATGATTCGTGCCTGGCATGTCTAAAGCTTTAAGCAGGGCTCTGATTTGCTACTCTTTCCTGCAGCTGTAAATCAGGAGTTTCTCCAATGGTCTCCTGGGAGTCCCTTGGCATGGTCAGAGAGGTTAATCAGACCATGTAGCCAGGACTGCTAAATTAAGAACAAGGTGCAAGGATATACAAAACCAGAGCTGTGCTCATATTAGTCTAGGCAAGATTTGTCTTGACAGGAGAAAACAGGTTTAAAATACAGTAGAAACAGACAAACAGAAAAACATCTAGGAAAAAACCCCAATGCTCTACTTGCACTTGATATATTTTAAATGTCTGAGAGTAATGAACTGGCACCTCACTCAAATGGAAACAAAAGAGGAAAAGGTCTCACACGGGGGGGAGGGTGGAGTGGGGAGGGAATAATCCTGATGCACATGTTGTTCTCTAAATGTAAACCTACTTCACACTCCTGTTGGTTAACACACCATCCATGCACACATCATTACTCTGAAAGAGTTTTATTTATGTTTGTATAAAAGGAAAACTTCTGTTGCCCAGAAAAGATTTAAAAAACCCTAAACCAGACCTGACACAGCCTTCTGGAAATAACAAAAATAGAAAACATAAGGCAGTCTTGGTGATAATTTTACCTTTTTGGTACAAAGAGTTGTCCTCCTCTTCCTGGGATGCACATGCTGCATACATGCTATGTTTTCTGAGAGTGGCTGAGCATGGCCATGGGTTTGAGGGTAGGATCCTAGAAGATGAGAAGAAGGAACAGATAGCAAATAAAGAAAAAAAACACATCAAAATCTTTACCTTAGCAATTTTATCAGCAAAAGACATACATAAAGCTTGTCCTTACAGTGCCTCTGTAACTCAAGAGCAGTGGTGGAGATTAGGAGAAAAAAGAGAAATCCACTAGATAAATGTTTACCACTTTTTCTCTCTTCTAACCCCTGTGGCCCCAGGTGGCAGGGAGCCCATGCCAATCTGTAATGTAAATTGTGCAGTTTTGGCTGGTTTCAATCTCCCTCACCCTGGCAGCACGGTGGGTTCAGTGCTATCTGCTCGCACAGGTAGCAGCCTATTTGGTCTAACTGCTCCTCACCGCACAAAGTGGCCAGGTGCTGTGACAGCTCATTGGAGCTCTCCAAGTCACTCCGGCAGGGTTTTTTCTGCCATTATCCTCCCACAGCCCCAAGGGATATGATTAATTCATGGAGCATCACTGAAGGCATCTTTCTGTGGCATATGGAGTTAAAATGTCCTCTTCACAGAGCTGCCTGGGGACAACTGTGGAATTTGTACAGACAATCCCACCAGGTAGTCAATCTTGTAAAAGCACTGATATTACAAAGTAAATACAAGTGATCTATTTGTTTAAGGTTATTACTGTGACCGACAGGGTATTAAAACAATCTTTCTACTGACAAAATATATCAGGCCTGCACTCCCATTTGATGTTCACATGCATGCTTTTTCTTCTTTCTTTCTCAGTCACTGAGCTTTGGGGTGTTCATCAAGTTTGACTGATATGGAGATTGGAGTTCACTGCACAACCAGCCCATTGAAATTCAATTCAGATATGGGCTTAAATTATAAAAAGAAACCTTAGCTAGTAATAACTTTGATGTGCAGATTCATAAAAGTTTTAACTTTCTTCTGAAACAAATCAGCTTCCAGTCATGCTATTTGATTTGTATTTTATCTTTTAATACATCCATAGCACGAATATTAAACATTGCCCTCTGTGGTCAGGAAAATTACAGTGGGTGCCATACTAAGGATTCTGTTTCATCCTTTTATCAAGGATGTATATGAAGACTTCCATGTGACATGAATACACTGCCCAATAGTCAGGAAACAAAGGTCAGCCCCTTTATATCTGGCCCCTTTTCAAAAGCAGTTCCTTTGGAACTGGAAATTTAAGCTAGAAAAAAACATTGCCTTCCTAGCTGCATTTTATACTCTGGCAGCAGGCAGACCTAAGGAAGAAGTCATTCCTGGACACAGAGAGCACCCAGACAAGCTTCCCTCTGCTCTGCACTTTGCAGCCCTTGCCACAATCTCCTGGCTGCTTTCTATTCCAAGGCATGCTATCCTGTGCAACGGTAAGAGACTGTGACGAAGACACCCTGCTTTCCTTATTTATTTATTTTTATGAGAAAAGGTACTAGCATTCATTCACATATCCATGCCAGCCTCATTTTCTTCCTTGAGATCTCACAGGATCCAACAGCAGGTGTGAAAATCTGCCCTCACAATTCCCAAGCCTAGCACTAACTCTAAACTTATCAGAACAGTAATTAATTATCACCTAACTACAATCCACATGTTCATGTGAGAATCAAGCTTCATTTTAACTTTGTGGCCCTGCAGGATCCTGTAAATGGCATGTCAAGCCTACACTTCACTACCTCTAGCCCTCAACCCCAATTCTAGCTTTAAACTCAGTCCAGCAATATCTCTATGCCTCCAGAATTAAACATGAGGGTTTCCTTCATATTGCCACTTCATGAGCTTCTTGTTGACCTGCTCATTCATCTTCATCAAGGCTCCTTTGAGTGGCAGCCCTGCCCTCCAGTCATGAACCACACCTCCCAGTCTGGTGTCACCCATGTCTGAACCTGCCTTGGTAGTGAGCCTTGAGGAATGCCAGTTTTACTTAATTATCAGTTAGGTTTTGAACTATTGACTGCACTTGGAAGCAGAGAGGTGAGGTAGCTTTTCGCTTATCTTGTAATCAGCAGTCCCTTCAATGGTCATAAAGGCCAGATGACTGCCTGGGACATTGGCTACTGCTTGCTGCCCACTCTGTAGCCCTCAAAGTGTCCTCTGTGTGGGCCTCTGAGGTTTGTTCTGGGCACAGCTTTAGAGCAAGGGCTAATGCTCTAGCTAAATCTAGGGCTGAAGGCATGAGAAGGTGTACAAGTAGTCTTCTTGGTGGAAGGCAGGTGACTCACAGGAATCCCACATTTTTTACATGACTCACTGTAATGTGCATGATGCCAGTGGCACCAAACCCAATGAAAGCCTGCACATTTTGCAGGACTCATTACCATACTAGTTTTTCACCCCTGAATTTCTCAGGCCCTAATGCAAACCTAACTATGCACCCAGTAGCAGCATCTCTGGTTCAATGAACTGTAAGACACGGCCTCCTGGCACCTAATTTTTCAACACCTGGTTTCCCATGCCTCACTGAACCGTGTATCTAGGTGAGCTATGTGGTATATGAGAAGTACCTCAGGATATGACCTTGAGCAACAGGATACAGTTTTGAAGTAGATGCTCCCAGACAACTCTACCAGCTTTAACTCTGTGAGCCTGCATGTGAACTCAGCTGACATAAGCCTCTCACCTGAGTTTTGTACTACCAGCCAAGAAATAGATTTATGCAGCCCTTTCTCCACCTGACCACAATGCCAAAGCTAGACTTAGTACTATCTGGTCCAAATCTGCCGTAGAATTAACCCATACTATTTTCCCAGGGCTGTATTTAAATCCCATGGCCTTTGAAAGATGCTTTGTAAATTTCTATAACCACAAGAAGAAGGAAGAGAAGCTCAGTCCATCCTCCATGTACTTTTCCACTGCTCACTGAGGGAGAGGTACTGATAGCTCTCTTCTGTCCTATCCTCCGAACCACTGCCCATCTCTGCCCTTTCTGCTCCACCAAAGACACAGAAGCATAATACTGCTATCTTTACTCTAGAACCTATCCTTTTTGAGAAGACAAAGGCTTAATTTTTTTTCCCAAAGTTCTCATCATCTTTTCTTGAGGAAGGGTAAGATGAACCTTCATGGCTTTATAAAGACAAATATCAATTATAATGCTGACATGACATTTGAAGACCCAGAAAACAAACTTGGAAGTTAGTTAGCAAGACTGTTTCTGATTTAATTTGCTCTCTTAGTATTGCATCTTTTAATGGAGGAAGAGTTTCCCCTTCAGAACAAAACCAGCTTCTGCCAAAATTCAGTCTGGTGCAGAACTGGGTCCCTGTACCCTTCTCAGCTACAGAGGAATGAGGACCTGCACAGTGCTCTTTTTGAGGACCCAGGGACACAGCACATGGGAAAGCCCAGGAAAGGTTCAGGGCTCCTGCAGTCCCAGTATGTTCCCAGGCACAGTCTACTGAAAAGCAGCACATGGGACAGGGGCACCCCAAATGCATCTTGATCACAGCATCTCAGGTCCTTCACCCTCTGCAGCATCATCCCCCATTTACACCTGAATGTCAAACTCTAGGTTGTCCAGGTCAGTGGCAAGTACCTAACCCACCAGCCACTCATTCCAAACTGCAGATGTGCCTCAGCTTAATTTTCCTGCCAAGTCTTAACTGTAATTTAAATTTCCTACACTATTTAAGCTAAGCAATCTGTACTTCAGATCTCTTGAGCATTAATAAAACAGTTATAAGAAGTTTCAAGATAAAAGGTTAAGCCCATAAAAATGTGCAACTCATTTATAAAAATAACTCCATCAGGTTTTTCACAGTCTATAAAGACAAAGGTGTTAATTTCTGCAATTGCAATAACCATGGGAGTGCCAGTGACAGAATTCACAGGAGTGCCTCCTTGGGAATCAGCTGCCCCAAAGTTTTCAAAATCCGTATCTAGCCCCCAGGCATCACAGCAGAGTGTCAGCCAGGAAAGAAGCTTGAGAGACCACAAGACATTTGTGGCCACCTCAGGGTTGGTTTTGGAGCTCACTCTGTCCTACAAGGCTTAGCACATGACCCTTTCCCTCAGCATGACCACAGAGCCCAAATCTCCCAGTGGGATTGTCCCTCTTGGGAGGATTGGCCATTTCAAAGAAGCCATATTCTCCACCACCTAGAGGTGCTTTCTGCAGTGTCACAAAGACAACCTCTCCGTTCATTTGACTGTGGCAGTGTCACCTGTGGGAGATGCTTCAGGCCATGTCAGACATCTGAAGCACCCTCAACAGATTCACTTGGGTGGGATGAGTCAGTTTGTCTTCCCTGCTACCAGGGGAACCACAAGGGCTAGTTCAGATGCAGCCTCTGGGCATTGTAGGCATCCATCATATTATAAAAGAAATCTCTTTAAATCTCCCTCCCCTCTTGGTTACTGGCTGAATCCAACTGAACATGGTTAAAATATTCCCCACTCATTTATTTTAAGAGTTATTTTTTTATTAATAGTTCCTCTCTGGGCTGGGATTGCCAAAAAAGCCAAAATGTACTAGGTGCCTAGCAAACATGTAATAACAGTAGGGCCTGGAGATATTTAAGCTCTACTAGAATCCCAGATCTTTTGCTATTGCTGTAAAATACTATGAAAAATGTTTATGTAGTTCCTTAGGAGCTCAGAAATTATTTTAAAATAAATCAGCTTAAAATAAACCAAATAATTCCTTGTTATATGTGATACCATATTCATCCTCATATAAGCAGCTTTTCTCACTAAGCATTAGCCTGTATTTGCCTATCAATTTTAGAAAGCCTAGTTTCCCTCCATCTAGCAGCCTTTAAAGCCGTTTCTTCTGCAGCTTTTGCTGGATAGTCAGGTAAATGCAAGCCAAGCATCCTCCTGGCTCGTTACCACTGATTACCTGGCTCTGGTCTGTTTTTCTCCCTTGCTTATTCTGCAGGCCTGGCCTTTTCTGGGAGCTGCCATCACTCCTGATGGAAGCACCATGCAGTGAGCCGTTTAAAAACTCTTCCTTTCAGGAGCAAAAGGTGCTGAGTGGGTGTTGCTTGAGGTACACAATCCTACTCCAGAAGCAATGTGACAGCCTTTGAGTTGGCCTAAAACGTGCAGTCCAGACTCTTTATTAGAAAAATACACAAATTTACATCAAAACACAAATCTATGTTGCTTTTGAGCAGTGACAACTGTGCAACAAAACCAGCATCAAGAGGATCTTGCCTGTTTGATTTCTTGTTCTCACACTGCAACCCCACTAAGCTCCAAGTTACTTATTTAGCTTTAATCTGATCCAGCTAATATCTATGGCTGGTCCCATGTCTTATTCAGTCTTATCTGTCACAAACTACACTTTAGTAGAAATCCTCTTTCAAACCAATAACTTAATGAAAGGCAAAAGTGATGTCCCCTCCCCAGCCTCTCCAGGGAGCAGGGGGCAGACACCCCTTGTCCGCAGTGCCAAGGCCTCTGAGCTGGGCATGCAAGTGAGGAGATATCAAATGGGAACAAACCATGCTGATGTCAGGAGGAGCTTGAGCAGGTCCTAGGAAAACATCACTTCTTTCAAATAATCATTTTCTTGTAAGATAGGTCACCATAGGCTGGTCATCCTCTTAGATGTATTTTTTTCTTCCTATTTGCATTAAAGATGACAGGAGACACAGGAGAGTGCTTCAAGCATATACTGTGTGAATGGAAGTGGCAATGATAGTACTTGGCTGTTATGTAGTGGTTTTTAATCTGTAGATTTCAAAGCACTCCCACAAAGGACATTACTGTCATTCTCCAAGTTCTCTTGAAAGGAAAATGGACATGGTCAAACTTACCAGCATGTCCCACCAGCCTCCTATGGACATCAGCTCTCACACCAGCCTCCCCACCACTTGTCCTGGTGTGCTTGAGCTCTAGAGTTTCTTCTCACCACCTCCTTTTCCAAGGTGCCTGCAGGGAAAGGAACCAGCTCTAAGTGGTTATGAGCAGCCCCTGGGGAGGATATGCTCCTGGTGGACATAATGCTGGGAGGTGCTGGAAAAGGGCTCTCTTCAAGTAAGAGAATCTTCCCAGTGCTAAGCTAGCTTCTCCAGATGGGCTGCCCGAAGGGCTGTTGCTCTGCCTCCTGCTGGTAAAAAAGGAAATAGTCAATTGACGCTGTGTTAATAAAACAGACCTCCAGCTTTGTTTGCTATTTTTGAATAAATGAACAGTACATATACATAACAAAGGCCTGTACATAGGGGGAAAGGAGTAACCCATCGCTCTTTTCTGGGGGAGGAGCAGAGGACGCTCTCAGAGCCCTCCTTCAGTAGTCACTTCAGCAACCAGCTACACCTGTGGGGTGTGCAAATACGACTGGGAGAAGGGTGGTCATGGTGCCCTGAGTTTTGTGGATCTTTCACACGGACCTAGAACCTGCTGCATGGTCACATTGCTTAAAGGTGTTCCTCGCTGATGTTTAAGAGCATTTGAAGCCTAGCTGCATTACTGAATGAGCAAACAGTAACAGAAAGCCCCTTGCAAATGCAGGAGGACACTGGCCTGTTCTTTAGAGGGAAAAATGCATCTTCCACATTTCATCCTCATGCTCTGCAAACACTGTACAACACCAGGATTTCCATGGAGATGGAGGCACTGCATATTGTTGAGGCAAGAGTGTAAATTTAAAAGAGAAATATGATTGATCTCCAAATGCTGCTTGGGGGCAATGCACTATTATGCTAAAAGTGTGTTTTCCAGCCCTCTGCCACAGCCATGGAGAACTGCCACTGTTAACTCCTTCAATACCAAATCCAACAGGCACCCTGACAATAGCCTGCCATAGCTGTATAGTTTTTAAACTATACAGAAGTAGCAAGGCATCAGTCTGCCTGATCCCTCAGCTCCATCTTTTCTGTGATATGATTATTTCCATAGCAGAGAAGACGGTCATCTCCACAGAAGTAAGACAGATAGTCCCTGCAAGAAAGCACTGCAAATTTCTGATTCAGTAGGGAGTTGCTAAACCTGTCACAAGAAATTCAGGCTAGTGGGAGGCAGGAAACAGCCCCTACTCCCTGCCCAGGGAAAATGGGCTCTCTGCTTCTCCAGAGGGATGGCTGAGGAAAG
The DNA here is from genome assembly GCA_013399015.1 of Galbula dea. Taxonomy (NCBI): domain Eukaryota; kingdom Metazoa; phylum Chordata; class Aves; order Piciformes; family Galbulidae; genus Galbula; species Galbula dea. Next base: position 2,717,720 of record VWZX01002122.1, read on the forward strand.
GACCCTCTACTGCCAGTGTTCTTCAGCCCCACAGCCTTGCTTGCTACCCAGGACAGGGTCCCTAAGCCCAGGGCTCCACAAAAAACACTGCAAACAAGCTACAGCCAGCAGCAGGAAATGCTACAGTCTTTTATTTATTTTCAAATTGCTGAGGACCTTGTGAATGTCATTATGAAATTACTTTCTTTTATTTAGGACTAGAGGTGGAGAGAGTGGGAGGGGGAACTGGCAACATACCCTCCTGTGCTGCATTTCTGCATATGATGAAAAAAAACCCACCTCCAGCTCAGAGGTCTTTGGGGTTCAGTGTCTTTTGGTCTTTTCAAAGCAGCACATCTGAAGCTCTTGCCACCTTTTCCTGACCCTCAGATCACAGCAGTTTGCAAAGCTACTACCTCCTGCTCCCCAGGCTCCCCCAGCTGCATGGATCTGTCCCCATTTCACCTGTCCCATTGCAGGTGGAAGATGTCAAGCTTTTAATTGCATGGTGGCAGGAAGAGTGCTTGGCTTTCACTGCTTTTTAGACTCCACAGAAAATTTTACATATTTTTTATTAGATGAATGGCCCACCAAAGGCAATCTTCATTAAAATTCCATATACATCAGTATCATTAAAACACAGAGCTGGCTTGTCCACACATACAAATTTCCCAGTGTTAAATTATGGTATTTAAAACCTTAATGATGTTAGAAACAAAAAAGTTTATTCTGGCAACAAAGTATCAGACAAGTACTGAAGTCCTGAAATTGACTGTAAAACTATTGCTTGGTTGCTGGTTGTTTTTTTTTCACTCTACAAACAATGTCTGGAAACCACAGACTAAAGATCTCTTATCATCATTGTGAATAAACACAGTTTGTGGGAAGGAGAGAACAGAAAAGCACCAGGGCTTCTGTTTGGCATAAGACTTTTGGAAAGGATCAGTCTGGACAAGTGGGTCATGCCAGCAAGAAACATGAGGCTATGGGGGCCTCTCTGCTCATGGTGTTTAGCCTTTGCCGTCTCAGCAGTAAACTTCATAAACTGATCTACTTCATAACATTTACTTCATAAACTGATCTAGATTCAGCTTAAAGTTATTTAGATAAATACATTTCCTCAGCTATGACACTATTCCCTGATTTTATTCTTCTAATAGGTGAGGATCCTTCTGGTTGTTTCCAACCTATGGTTATTGAAGACCGGTTTATATCCTGTGCTTGAGTTGTCCTTCATAGCAAACCTCCCTGAGGACCATTCCCTGAATATAGCATTTACAGTGAACGTCTCTTAGTCCACGTTTTATCAGGCTAAGCACACACTCTTTGCTGTCTTCTTGAATGGCAGCTTCTCATTTCCACAAACAAGCATAATAATGGCTGTGGTTTGCAGACATCTCTTCAGGACACTGTTGATCAGACCTACACATCTGCAGTCCATAGGATGAGTATGGTTTTGAAAGTAATCTAGAAGGTCAATGCTGTCAGTGTAAAAGTAGCCTTACTGATGTGAGGAACTTCAATGCTTGAGGTAGACAGTGATTCAACATCCCATTCTCTTTGGCAAAAACTGTTAAATTCCATGGTGACATTTTCAAATGCAGCCAAAGGAGTGTTTAAATGGGATGGCCATCTTTGTGGGCACGGGACAGGGCAGGCTGAAAGCACAAGTCCTGTCACACAGCCCTCTAGCACCATCTGGATATGCAGGCTCTTCCATTTGACATCTCCAGGGCTGCTAAGCTGCCCTTCATGTGAGCAATGTTCATGTGCATCCTTATACTGTATCTCAGTGAAGATTTGGATGTGACAAAAGGATTCAACATTAAACAAGTTTCAGAGCAAGGGACAGGGGGATTAAAATCCAAGCAGAGCTTAATGTACAAGGTTAGCATCAGCAAAATGAAATTACTTTCTCCTTATTGTTCTTTATAGACTATATGTTGACCATGAAAGTGAACTGTTTTCTGTAGCATGTTCAGTTGGCTTCGGGAAACTTCCTTAAATCAAAATGGAAATGTTTTGAGATTTCTCATGAGAAAAAATGAGAAATAAATAGCAAAGCAGCATTTCACTGAAGTATCTAGTCACCAGTCATCATTAGATCTGACAGACAGAACAAGATGTTTAGAAAACTTATTGAATATGGTCTTTTATCTAGCTATGTACCAAGGCTTTTGTCTCATATATCTTTGGGGTTTTTTAATAATAAAAAAGAGAACTCTGTTGTCTTTGCAACAAAAATATCTGTTTATCCTAAGAACCTTGTTGTCTACAGTATGTTGTTTCTGAGCACTATACAATTTACTTTATGGTAACATTGTTCTCTGTGTTTTAATATCACTGTGAAAAATCAGGAACATTGCAGTTTGTCTTGTGAAGGGCAGACAAAAATCTGCTCTTATTTATGCTTGAATAAATCTAAAACAACTGTTGACCTGAGTTGTTCATCTAGGTATACATTGCTGTACCAGAAGAGAAACTCACCCACAGAATGCTCATTTTTTTCTATCACTTCTGTTCCTGCATGGCTGAGCCCAGGGTTCTGATAGATAATGTACAAAATCTTTGAAGAAGTTATTGTCCTCCATCCTAGATCCTCAGCCTTGCTCTGACCATACCTCCAGCCTTACTCTGCTATGTTATAGAGACTCAGAAACTTCAGAAACCATTTCCCTGGGTAGGGACTTACAGGCCATGACCAAGGTATTTAAGCTTCTTCTGGATAAATTATATTGAGCTCTTGGCATTCCCTAAGCTTTTCCAGACTTCAAATCATTCTTGCAGCAGTTTTCTGAATCCATTCCAATTTATCAGCATACTCTTTAAACTGAGGATCCAAGAAGTGGTCAGTTTGTTCCAGTAATGCTCTTGCTAATGCCTCACAGAGTGATAATTTCTCTTCCAGCTTCTCATCAGTATTTTCTTCCTATGCAGCCAAGGATTGCTTTAGCATTTCAGCCATTTGGCTAGACTGGGAGCCCATCAGCAGTCAGCTATCCACTGTGAAACTATTTCTTGGCCATTGCTTGCTGAAATACAGTCCTGAGTCCTATCACTGGTACGTGCATAAAAATATTCCAGCTCCATAGTTCCACCTCTAGCAACACTAAAAGGCACTTCGTTCAAGGAAGCCCAGACTCTGTGCCACCAGATAGCTCTGAAGTGCTGCCCTTTATTACCTACCCTGCTTTTTGCAGCCAGGTCCACTGGGATGTATTTGCATCCCAGCTGTGGGGAATGTGGACAAGAACAGGACCATGAGCAGGCATTTTGTGAAATCCTGGTGAGCACACTCCACTGGGAGACTGGCTTCTCACATATAATTACTTTCTGAATCTGTCCATTAGCCAATTTCTGAGCCTTTTAATAGGAATTTGTATCGCCTTGTGTACGGAAATGGTTACTTTTTTTAGCAGAATGCTACGTGTTTTCAAATGAAATGCATTACAGTGTCATGTTTGGCAATGCAGTTACTTCTATCAGTCAAACTACATCTCAAAGCAAAAGCAATATCAAGTTCAACAGAAATACTGCTCTGCACTCATTTGCCTATGCACACAAGAAAGGAATCAATCTCCAAAACCTCGGCAAACACGAAAATATATTCAGTTATTTAAATTTTCAAAGAAAAATCTTTAGTTCATCTGCTTTGCAATATTCCTGAAAACAGAAAGGTTTTTATTCCTTCCTGATATTCAGCAGCTCCCATAACATCTGAGACAGCTAATTTCACTCTCAAGCCATTTAAAGCAGATGGATTGTAGTCATGCACAAAACTCTCTAATGAATAAGTAAAACTACAGTTACTTATATTATATAATAGCCATTTGTAAAGAACTGATCATTGAAGCAGCTGAAGTTTTCAGTTTCTCTCTGCCTTGCTTTATTTAATTGCCTTTGTCTGCCTCGGTTTTGTTGTGCATTTACTGCCATCCAGTGCTTCTGTGAGATATGACTTCACCATCCACCGTTAAGAGCTAACTGAAAGCAAGAACATTTGGCTTTTAACAAATTCACTGACCTCATTTGCAGAAGAAATGCTACAGGTATTTTACAGCAATAAGCCAGCACATGAAAGGAGTCTTTGGAAATTCTGTGTTGTCTGTGCTGACCCCAGGGGCAAGAGTCTGTCTGCCCCTCACTGGAGGGGCCTAAGCTAAGCTGCTGCTTTGCAGGTGTCAAAGAGAAGAGGTGTTACAATGAGTATTTCAACTGATAATTTGATTTGGGTTTAAGTTGTAATCTTTTGGTTGTTTATTGTTTTTAAATTCCCTGCACACAATTTGCTTTTGACAAAGAGGTTATAAGATCTTCATCCTTGAAGTTATTCAAAACCTGACTGGACATGTTCCTGGAGAACCTGCCCTTGGCATGGGATGGACTATATAGTGTCTAGAGGTGCTTCCAGCCTCAGTTGACTTGTGGTTGAGTGGTACAACACAGATATTTGCCTGGCAAGAAATAGTATCTAGATGTAGAAAAATATTGTACACAAATCTTAGTCAAAATCATAGCCAAACAGTTTAATTATGTTCATGAGCTAACCACTCTTCACTTTCTGTTAAGATAACAAACCTCTAAAGATACAGCAACTCATAGCAGCATTCATAAATATCAGATAATCTAACTTCCAAAATGCTAAAATGGTCAAGCCCATGCTTAAGTAACAGAATTGTCCAGGCAGATGGTAGATATCTCATCCCTGAAAACATTCAACATCATGTTGGACAAGGCTCTGAGCAACCTGATCTAGTTGAAGACGTCCCTGCTTGTTGCAGGGAGGGTTGGACAAAATGACCTTTAAAGTCCCTTCCAACTCAAACTATTCTGTGATTCTAAAATGTGAATACTCACATCACTGTATGCACCTGAGCAGTGGTGCCATACTGCTTCTGAATGCTTTTTACTCAGTTTCTGTCACACAACAGCAGGAGCCTATGTGGAACTGCTGAATGTGATGTTTCACTGTTACATTCTGAACTGCAGTGTTATGTTTTACTGTAAAAACCATGTTAATTAAAAATCTTTGCCTCAATTAATCTCCATGGCTTAGAGAATTGCAACTGAACCCTTAAAATAATTATTTTCCCTTTACCATTGTTTTATAATTTTGCATTTCTCTGAGAGTGGTGATTCGAAGAGTTTTAATCTGATACACTTTGGTTTTTGACTCCAAATCCAGATGTTTTACATCCTTCAAATGCCTCAAACAGTGATGACAGGGAAGTGCAGATCTATTCTAACAATAAAAAACCCTGCCTTGTTCAGGAGACTTCCACCTTCATCTAAAGAAAATAACAAAAGCACAAAAATCTCAGACAGGACTTTGCTAAGAACCTAGGGAGCAAACTGTAGTTTTTTAATCCTCAGTAGAGAACAAAACAACTTATTGCTGGGCTATTTTTTTTAATTACCTCTCCCTATGGTTTAAAAAATATTACAGGCACATAAAACTTTGGATTTTTGGCTATGAGGTAGAAAAGCCTGAAGTCTAATGCCACAGGGGGAAATGGGAGCAAAGAGGACATAAACTTATATTCCCATGGACTGCAGCTTCAGGGACAGGTACACACTGTAAATCACAGCTTGAAGCAAAAGCTTCTAGATGTTTCCAAATTAGATGGTGTCTTTTGAACAATTTGTTCAGATATTTTGTGCACTCACGTGAATATTCCAGCCTGCATCAAGACAAACATTCAACAAACACTGAAGTACTCATTTTTCCCCTGGGATGAAAAACCTAATTTCTACTTGGCTGTAGAAAATAAACAATCCACAGTAGCTTAGAGGCTTAATTAAAAGCATACTATACCTGTGGTAAGAACTAGCAAACATTGACTTTTTAATGGCTTCTGTGAGCAATCAAAAAAACAAAACCAAAAACCTACTTGACTTTGCAGTGTGAGAAGAAAAGCAACTCTGAAGAGCAGCCAGGCTCTGGGACTCCAGCCTTTGCTGATGATACCCTTGGAGCTGAACAAGACTAAGGCAAGCACTTAAGTGATGCACAGGATAGAAAATATTGCCTTAATGAGATGTATTTTACAGAGCTGTGTGGTTTTACTACCAGGCCACAATTAAGACCTAATGAAAAACAGAAATAGAGTGCTTTTGAGATAGTGGAGACTGTATTTACTGCCACCACTGGTCCAGTGGGAGAATGATCCAAGCCAGTTTCTCAGGGCTTACTGTGCAGATGGGGAGTGGCTGTAAAGCGATGCAGCTAACCACCTTGTGGGAAATGCAGAACACTCAGCAGAGATTTCACAGGAAGGGTTTCAAAGAAAATATACTAAAGCTTGCAGAGTTTAATTTTATTTTAAAGGATTGTTTACTTTGAACGTTCTAAGAGAGCCCCTCACTTGCTCTAAGGGCTGGCTCACAAGTAAATAGAAAGCCATAATTGCAGAGCTGAATAGGATTCACATTCCAGTAAGAAGTGGTAATTAATAGCCTTGAAAGGGAGAGTAGACGAAGAGAAAGCAGTTCCTATCAAACTCTCATCCTTGCTACTGCTCTAAAACTAAGATTCATCACATTTGTGTGAATGGTAAATGGCCCATTTATTTAAAAGTTTCTTTTTGCTGTGCTGAATCTCCCTCCTAGAAAGAGCCACATTTCACAGGAATAGTAGTGCCGCAGCTAGCAGACCCCCTGCAAGCACAGTGCTTGTCCTGCTTTCACTAGCTTGCAAAGAAGTTCATTCTGTGCTGATTCATTGTTAGGGAGAAGATACAATAGCAAATTCTTTCAGTCTTGCTGACTTGTTCATTTGTTAGTCAAATAAACAGAGGGGGAAGCTGCCTGATTCGGTAACAGGAAAGCTTTCCTCATAGCAACATCACAGGCAATAAATAATAGAAGTAATATATTAATCAAAACAATAATAACAGTGCTTTTTTCGTTTGTTCTCTTGGCTACTCCATGCCTGTAACAAAGAGAGTTGATCTGGTGCTATGTTTAAATGAAGAAAAAAATACAGATATAGTCATTTGCACCAAAGTCATATAGGGGAAACCTAAGATGTTTGTCAAGAAAGATTATAATGGAAAACAAACCACACACAAATGATACCCAGGTTTAATCTTCTTTCTCCTTTCTTTTAGACAAGCTCATTGCAGAAGGGGAACTGAATTTCTGCAGTAGGTGCCTTCGCTCACAGGCCTCTGATGAGCAATCAGCCCTGTGCACTGAAGCATGAACTTTATATGTGTAGAGAAATTCACAGTGCAACAAATTCCAAACAAGATCAACCTGGAGATGGAATAACAACAGAATTAGATGTGTTATTACAGATAGTGACCCAACACCTTCATTCTTCATCTTTCATTTAGCTTTCCTTTTGCCTGCATCCAAAATGACAATCAGAGACTGTCTTAGCTCAGTCACTTCTGTGGTGAAGTGTTTGATGAAATTTCTGGAAGACAAAAATATTACTGCTCTCTTTTTAATTTTGATGTTGTTTTTGCTATGTTGCTATTCCCATAGAAGCTACATATGAATGGAAGAGACAAAAAATTCACATCATACAGGGTTTGATTTAAAGTAAAATTCTTGCATCCCACTTTCTTCATGTAGGAAAACCTATGAAATGCTGTCTTTGCCAGTGAAAACAGCAACAATTTCAGACTGCAACAGGTGGGATGATTTTAGTATCTCTTGTTGTCTACAAAGCAAACTTCTCAACCAACCATACCTCCTCCCCTCAAGACTGCCACCATGTCTCTGGTCATCATGCTGCCTGAACAGCAGCTCCAGCTCCTCTATGCTGCGCAAGCCACGGCGATGGACATCTCTGTGACACCAACAAGAGAGAGCCAAGCCACTGGTGTCTCTGGGGTGATCCAGGGCCTGCAGCCAACACAGAACACAAAGTACTGGTTTCTGTCAACGTGGTCAGCAGTCTGCTGGCATAGGCAGATGCTTGAATTGACTACAAGGATTTATTAAGTCCTGTATTTTTACTATATTTTTGCTTTCCTTCTTTAGAATACTCTGCAAGGCTTGCAAAGGCATTAACTTCTTCCTGAGTCACTGGGGGAAAGGACACCAGTGCTCTTAGGCTTGTGGAAAGTGAACCTGAAATCTGTAGAAGCTTTTTTGACAAGATCCAGTACTTTAATACATGGCAAAGTATATTATACACATATATACATTCAGAGGCAAAGTAAAGGTAGCAGCCTCAAGTTTGAATTTTCTGAAAGCACTTCAAGCATCTTGCCTACTGAAGTTTGACTTAGGAGCAAGTCTTGCATTAGTGAGGCATTGTTGGGCCAGGACAACACTGGAGGGATTTTCAGGAATGTGTTGCCTAACTCCCAGATTTTCAGAGCCTGTTTTCTGGAGTGGGACTTTCTGCTATGCAGCACATGCTGCCAACAAGGCTGTCAGCACTACATGCTCGTGAACAACTAAACATTTACCCACAGGTATAGGGCAGAAGGTCACTGAAGAATACCAGTGTAAAATCAATATGTAGCTTTTTTTTCATTTTCCACACCATTTATTACAGCCAGAACCAGTAGCAGACAGACCCTAAAGCCAGGTGCTGGGACAAGAGTATTTCCAGTCATGTCACCTGCTATGCTGCAGCTTTAAGCATCATCCTCCTGCCTCTGAAATTAGTTTCCTTACTTGTTGGGTGACCCAGGATATTACAAGGTCCCCATTTTCAGAAGTAAAAAAGAATTTTGCCTTTAGTAGCAGGTGATATTTTTATATTTCAGTTCAAACTTCTTTTCTTAGCAGGCAAATGAGAGGATCTTTTGGATTTCAGGTACCTCATAAAAATACTCATGGTAACTTTATTTTAATTACCCTTGTCTGTCATACATTGGACTTCAGACATCTTTTGCCTCTTACAAGTCTTAAGCTAAAGAAGTATCAGTGACATCAGCAGCACAGACTTTGCCACTCACTTAATCTTTTTTATTTTTTTGCCTTAACTCTTCCCCTTCTCTCTCCCTCTTCTCAGTTGGTCAGTACTTTTAAGATTTTTGGTCATTAAAATCTCTTATATGCATTGCCCTGTGCAATGATTCTTACAGACAAGAAACACGTGTATGTTATCCACCAAAGGGATAAACAAGTTATCATATTTTGAAACAGTCTTAAAAGACTGAAAGAAATGCAGAGGTCTCTGGACAGTGCCAGCATCCCTCACTGGTGCTGCTCAAGGGCTCCTCTCCTGCTTTTGCCCCAAACAACTGCCCAGTGGGTCATCCTCCATGTCCTCCTCTGCAGTCATTGGCCCTGTGGAGCAAACCATGCACTTTGCATGCCCGTGTTAGTGATGCCTTTCTTTCACTTAAAGTCCTCTAACAAAGGCATATGTCCTGACAGGCAGAAAAGAATTGTATGGTGTGTCTAGGTCTTCCACTGCTATTCCCCTTTTAAGCCTTGCAGTTGAGGCCTCCTCCAGCCCACCCTTCAGGTCCCTCGGTTTCCTAATTCAAAGTTACTGGCCCATAAGCACAGCATCACCTCTGCAGTTCTTTCACTGGAAGTGCCAAGGGTTGTGGCACATGAAACCCCACCACTCAGCTTTACAGCTGTGAGGGTCCAAAAAGTCTGGGAACCAGGTTAACATCTGTAGAGTTTTCCCTTCCCTGGTACCACTGCACTGGGGCCAGATTCCTCACAGAGCATATGCCGTTGGATGGCATTCCAGCGACAGAGAATGTCCCTGAAGTAACTTTAATTAGCTCAAGCTAGCTTATTCTACTAAAGTGGATCACAAAGGTCTTGTAGTTTTATTGTCACAGAGCTCTGAGCTAATGCAGCTGATACCAGACTGCAACAGATCTGTTTGCCATTAAATCATTAGCAGTCTATAAAAATTGAAAATAACTCAGGCTACTCTTCAGCAGACTTTGGCCATTTCCTAATCTCATGAAACACACAAAAATAGCTATGCTAATGACACTGTACTGAATTTGGTTTTCTTACTCATCATTATCATTTTAAAGTGGCTTAAATGGACTAGTAATCACCATGGCAACAAAGCAGCAGTTTGGAAGAATACTATCAAGAGAATTTTATGTCTTAAAAGGGAATGTGTTTTTTACATCTTTTCAATGAAACCTGGGTTTCTTCCAATTTCAAGCCTGATAACAGACCAGAGAGAAACAGGATGAAAATACAAATAGTCTCATGAAAGTACTGAATATTCCCAATCTACACATCTTATTTATTGATGAAAAGTTTAAGGGGCATAAATAGAGAAGGAAGTATGAATTAATAAATCAGGAAGGATCTAAGCATGCATTGGGACAAAAAAATAACATTCCAGTAGCAAAAAAAAATGGGAAAGCAAATAACTGATGTCTGTAAGAAGAATACAGTGTCTTGCTGTACCTTAGGCTTCAGTTTTGTTTTGTTGGGTTTTTTAATGAGTTTTTCTGCTTCTGCCTTCTCCTTCCATTGGCAAATGCTCACAGACCACTAAAATGACCTGTCACAGTGTACATCTCAGCCTAACATCATTATTTTAGTTGTTCTTTGGACACGGGCAACGGAAGATAAAAGTGACCGGGTCTAGGGAATCCTGCTCTGGCAGGGGGGTTGGACTAGATGATCTTTCCAGGTCCCTTCCAGCTCCTAACATTCTGTGATTCTAAAGATGAGCTATAAAACATTCTTAAAAAGCGTGTACGAGAGTCTGGCTTTAAAAGTTTGTACCTGTCTACAAAACATAGTAGTATTGAAATAGTTATCATTGTCTGTTTTCTCTTTCCTACCCTTCCCTGTTTCTGGAAGACTTGATAGTCTCAGGAAGAAGCAAACTGAGGCAGAGACATATAACAAGGCTCCTGTCTATCTACAAGTAAGGAGAAAGCTGTATAGTGCACAGTAAGTCTTCACTAAGCAGTTCAGCTTGTCAGGAATATAAAATAATAAACCTACTCAAATAGTAGGAATATATTTTAAGCATGAGTTAGTAGAGCAGTAAGTTCAGGTTCTTTGCCGAGGCCATATATGATTTTTGTGTGCGTGTTTATTTTCACCCAGGCATCAAACGCAATTGATTCTTGCCACAGAGTGACCTCGCACGAAGACCATGGTGGTCAGATTTGAAAAAGGCTGTTAGGACAATACAATAAACCCACATTCTTCACATAACATTCTTTGTGCATTTTTTTATATATTTAAAAGCAGTCTCAGCATGTTTACATATCTTTGAAGACAGCATCTCCCCTCCTTTTCCAAAAACCCCTTTGAACCCTGTTCAGCCACAGATGGTGGGGAAAGCACCCACAGGCATCACCAGTCCAGTTCTGGACTCAAAGCTGCTTTTCCCTCACATCCCATCTGTTCTCCTTTCCAGCAGACACCATTTCAGTCCTGCATCACCCAGACCAAGCCAACAGCTTAACTGCCCTCTGCTGTGCTTTGCATTCCTTGGGTAGTGCCCAGAGCCACTCACCTTGCAGAAGGATTTCAGCACAGACACAGCTGCCACCACTCCATGAGCTATGCAGTCGGGGTTGCTTATTTTAGGAAGTTGTAGGGATCAACACACCATAAGAAACAATGTGAAGCTCCATCTGTGAGCAGGAAGATGGCTTTCTGAGGCATCTCCCCTGCCAGGTGAGCACTGTGAACAATGATGATGATCTGCGCAGCTCTGGAAACTTTCCTAGAGCACGTCTGCTAACCAACACCATTCACATGCTTCCTGCAGGTGTCCAAAACACAGAGTGCAAGAAAAAGCCATCTGAAGACAGGAAAGCCCTGCATTAATACACTAAACCTACCCCAGGAGTAAAGTAAAGGCTACTGTTTATATATATTCTCCATGAAGAAATGTTCATTTGATCATTTCCCTCACAACCTTTTTTTCAAAGAGCTTATTTTGTTCTGAAATGCTTCTCAGACAGCATCTCTGTAAATTTATAGACTTGCATGATATTTGAAGGGATTACATGGTTTTAGAAACAGCTCATGTGAGTCTTATTCCTTCTTCCTGTTGTGTGGCTGATGAACAATTGTCAGTGGCTAATAATTTTTCTAGTCAGAGGAGGTGATTTTTCAAAAAGTAAAACCAACACTGGCCATAGTTGCTTGATTTACAGACTTGATACTAGGAGCAGACTCCTTCCCAAACACTTACCTGACAAAGGAAACTAGGGAGAGGATTTTCAGAAGTTCTTATTGACTTAGCTGTGAAAGGTTAAAACCTCACCCCATGCTCAAAAGCAGAATAGAGATGCCTGAGCAAATACTGGCTTAGGTTCAGTCCTTCCCAAATACCATTCTGCAGTAGGCAGCTGCTTCTACATTTATTCCTCTACAAACATGTTTTATTTGATGAAGGCTTGCACCAGTAAGAAAACTGGCTTTGTCAGGAAGAGATTGTCTGCTTCAAAGAGCTCACTGAACAGTTTCAGGAAGCATCCTCTTCCTTCAGTTGCACAGATCATTAGGAGCAAAGACATGGCACATCAGTGTGAGAAAATGGAAGCCACTAAGTAAGACAAACCAGCAGAGATAGCAAAATAGAAGATGCAACAGCTGCAAGACAGCTTTAGCGAACTTGTGACATCTTCATCAGGACATGGTCAGTCAGTATTTATAAATAATCAGGACTGAAAGTAGGAGGTTATTATTGTCAGAGGAAGAAAACTGGAGCAATGCTGAAGTAGAAAAACCCAGGTAAGAGGAAACAGGAATATCTCTCAGTTCAAAGCTTGAGTAGTCACAGAGAGAGCACATCAGAAATTTTGGCAGTTTAGGAAGAAAAAAAGAGCAGCTTCTCTTTGGACATAATTCAGCTTGAACTTCCAGCTGGACTGTAAGGTAAAAGCCAGCCACAAATTACTAAATGAGGTGATAATGAAATTTCTGGTCTAGGCATGCATGTGCCAGTAGAAATTTTACTCATTCACATGAGACCATCCAGAGACGAAATAAGGAGCAGGGGATAAAGACAAGGGATACAATAGGCCAAATGGGCCAAGTGGTTCTGGAAGGAAGGTTTGTATATGTACATGAGAAGAAGCAAGAGAAAAAGAAAAAAAAAAAGAGAATTAGGGGAGGGTGAAACATAAGGCAGAAGCTATAGAATAAACATTTGGTATTTAATAGAAAAGTAGAAAAGCACAGTGAAAGACAAAGAAATTACCCACACACACCAATTTTCTATGGAAAATAGCAAAGATGGAGCTTTAGTAGAGGATGCAAATCAGAGATTTTGTCTACTTCACATCTCAAATTGCCTATGAAGCTCATCAGGTCAGAGAAGAGCCAGTTATTTAAACACAGAAACAGATACTGAACTCCCCTCAGTTTCTCTGCCTCCCAATCAAATCTAACCTAGCCAAATACAGCATCAGTTCAGGCAAGATATCACGTCAAAGATGTTCACGACTACATCCTCAAGACACTGCATTAAACCCACTTTTAGGGCATTCACAGCTCAGTGGGGATACTGTTCCTGCAAGGGACTAATCTTTTTGCAATCCCCTGACTTCTCCATGACAGAAAATGAACTGCCACATCTTTAGTACCTTTTACTTATGAGGTAAGAAAAATATCTGAAGGTCTGAGATGAGCCAATAATTCATGGGTAAAACATTTAGCTTATCCTAAAACTGTCTGAACAGGAATTTAGTGAATCCAGGGATTCAATAGAAAAACTCAGACTTAGATTACTTTAAAATAACAGCAAAAAAACCCTCAGCTTCTCCATGCTGAATGCTGTAACTGTCCTCTACCATTATGCATGTACTGCACAAGGCCATGCTTTTATCTGCTCATCTGCATTAAGCCAGAGTGTGCTGGTGACACTGCAGACCACCATCAACATGCCTCCTTTCCTTGCATAGGCATTGCAAATGCAACTTATCTTGTACAAATATTTAATGTAAAATGCATTAAAGTAGTACAAGAGGGAAGTTAAGTATTCTCTGAACAGGTTAAGTATCGTCAGAACACATAAAATACCAGCTTAAAAGCATCATTATATCACCATATGCATTGCTGCCATCATGAGAAAACTAAACATTGAAATAAATGGAGCAGCACACATTTACCACTGGAGAATCTGTCCCAGACTGATCTATTTCAGCTGAGCAAAACACAGAAAGGAATGCTGCAGAGGCAAGCAAATGTGTCTGGATTAGATGGCCAGGCAGCTCACTCCTTGTACTCCTTTCCTAACTGCAGATAAAGGCACATGTACACGGTGAAAAGCCAGAGCTGGGCAGCAAGCCTCTCTGGCATACACTATGGATAAAGAAGTTCTGCCATTTATCTCCAGCTGCATTACAGATTACACAGAAGCACAACCAAAGATTCAACAGTTGGGTATGCACTGGTGTGACTGATGAGCCGAATAGACTGCAGATGCTTCAGAAGAACAGCCACACCTAGATGTGAAATGATTCTGCTGAGCACATATCCTGCATACCCCTGGGAGGGAAAAAGGGCTTATGCTTCCCTCCAGTGTCCACCTGTAACACAATCTGCAGCTATTTGTTTCATGGAGGAGTTCTGGCAGATATGAGTTTGTACTCCTGCCAACAGTCTCGTGTTACCTATGCTATCCTATAGTAGCAGCATCTTAGAAATCACTGGTTGTTTTCTCATCCCTTAAATTAACCATGATTACAAAGTGACAGAAGTCACTTGTACTTGAAAACACTTGATGATCTCAGATGACTTTTCCAATCATAATGATTCTACAATTCTATAAGTACTTACAAAGGTCTAACCAAAAATATACATACACTCTCCAATATATTAACAGGATTCTTTATGAGTCTGGTCCTTGGGCTTGAAAAGCAGTGAGAACCAAAACCCAGCTGCCTCCCCCCAGTGACGGACTTTTTGATGGCTATGAATCTGCCAAAAAGCAGTAACTCACCTCCTTCCAAGAAATCAGACATTGTTTGGATAGATAAATTACTAAAGTTTGTAAAAAACATTAGCACAAAGCATTTTTAGGTTTATTTAAATAAAAATTATAATTTATACAAGACTTCTTAAACAAACAAGATTTTCTTAAAAAATGTACAGGGTTCGTCATTTCATTATTTCAATTCTTCATACAGTATAAGTCTTCTGTCAAACAAAAGTTACACTGACAATGAACTATTTACAACTTCAAAATATAGACTCAAACTTCAGACAAAAATTTTAACATCCATTATATTTCAATGATTAGTAGAAATTAAACCTCTGCCAAAATGTACAGAATTCAATAAAAACTACCAGTGTTTTTAATACAAGTAGCAAAAAAAAAGTACATCCTTTCATCTCTTCATGATTGTAAAATCTCTTTTCTCTTTGTCTGCAAGAACAAGGGTAGGGTTTTGCTGCTGGCATCCTGTGTGATGTTGCTACTAATAAATAGCTTGTTTCATTCAATCTTGCCTCACAAAAGCTACAGTGCATGGAAAGGCATGATTTCATATTTCAGCTTTTTTTTTTTTTCCTTTTGAATTTAAATGGTCACTGATAAAGAATTAAAACAGTCAGTTTTCATCTCCCTTTTTTCCCCTCTCTTTAAAAGGGACTCAAACTAACTGATGTACTTCTAAAGAAGTTAAATCCAATTATGCATGAATGATCCAGCAATGAACCACAGACATCAACAGAACTGCCAATATAAACAGCAGACAGACAGAATGACAAGAACATCACTTTCTGCTATTAGAAAGTAGCACTTTACATTAAGTGGTATGACCCAGCCTGTTACTAAAGTACAGCAGGCTACACTGTACACCCAGTTAGGGAGACTGAAATTTAAATTGAGAGCTTCAGTGTAATTAGACAAGTCTAATTTATTTATTTACTCATTGCCCACCCCCTGCCCTCCAAACCTGGGAGGGTGCTGCAGGAGGAAAACCATGAGCAAGTACACTGAGGTTACCTTCTAGTGTCTAAAGTCATGTACACCACAGGAGCAGTTATGTAGCAGGAACCTGGACAACTCAGTGTAAGATGAACTTTGCAAGATATGTACAGAGATGTTTGTCAGTTATATTACAACTCTTTTTTTAAAAAACCCAGTCTGTTTTCTACATGTTAGAATGAAACAATGCTGCATTGCAGTTTGCACTATGTTCAATGCTTTAAGAATTGCTAACTTTTAAGTTCACATTGTTAAAGTGCAGAATAGTTTCAAACATCAACACATTAGATTTTAGAAGAAGTTTCTAATGTCTTTGTCCAGAAAAAAAAAAAATGAGGAGGATATTGTACACATGAGGCATTTCAGTCTGGGAAAAGGATAATGATTTCTCTTCTCACTCTTCGAAGCCTAGGTATGGTTAATTGTCCTGGAACCATCAGCATAGGACCTACAGCTCCTCCAGGAACCAGAAACTAGGACAACCCTATACACTAGGGTCAACCAGTGAAGGGTGGGAGATGGAGGAGGTAATAAGTGTAAGTCAACTGATTTCCTACTGAAACTGCTGTTATGGTCAGAGTGAAGGTATAAATTACACTTGAAAAATGATAAAAAAATAAGAAAAAGAGCATGCTCTCTGTAAAAAATATAGTTTTCTGTTTCTTCAAAAAAAGGATAACTTTAAACACACCCAAGAGGTTTTTTTCTTAAGACAAAATGAATGAATCTGATTACATTTTATATAACATTAAGCGATTTTAATGCCTATTCATCAGCCACGCTTATTATTCAAGGAAGCTTCTATAAAAGAAAGCAAAATGATAATGCACAGCAATTACAAAAATAGATTAGTTGGTTTTAAAGTAGGTTAGATGAGAAAATATTAAGATCGAGGATTTTTACTTATAAAACCTGCCTGTGTGAAGTGAAAAAAACCCAAACTGTCAAGCTACATCCGTAATTAGGTGGTGGCAAAATGGATTTCCTGCCAGTTCACTCAGATTTTAAGTTTTCAGGCCCTGAATTCCACCATACCTAAGGAGGTGTTAGAAATGCACCCCTCTCTTCCAGGTCACATAAAGAGATGTTCCAGTGCTACTCTAAAGGGAAAACTCTATGATAGCATTTTAACCATTATGGTGGAGTCTCCCCCATTCTTGTTCACATTCCCATCCAGGGCACAGAGTTTTACCCTGTTAGTGTTTCACTTTACAATACCCAATCAAATCACAGCAGTCAACAGTACTTCTTTATATTGAGTTCATATTAAGTTCTTCATATCATACCTCTTCATGGCCAGACTGAAATAAGGTTTATACAGTTCGACTGCCAACTTCTTCATTACTGCTGTGTTTGCTGACAGACTAATTAAAAACTGTGCTAAGAGTTAAACACCCTTTGGTGTTTGTCTCCCCTCTCCTTCCTTTATTCTACCCCTTTCCCTATAAAAAAATAAAATTGCTGTTTAAAATAAGAGACAAAAATATCCATTAAATCAAGCCCCACAAGAATTTGGATCTCCATTGCTTTTTGGGGGACGTTCATGTATTCTCTGGAGACATCCATATTACTCAAATCAAAAGACATAGTAAACAAAAAGACATACTGGAAGGCTTGGCTTATCTCCTACTGTGCTTTCATGAAAACAAATAAAACTCTAAACCTCTCAGATAGGTGCTATTATATAAAGTATAAAAGCTTTCCAATACTAAAGACAAAGGTCAACATGTGCTTTGCTACTAGAAAGGCCTGAGAGCGTTTAGAGAAGGAGTACAGCCTTCCTGGTTTACCTGGCAGTTAGGTTTAATTGTTATGACAATTTAATTCTGCAAGGGGAAAGACAGCAACATACCAATGCCTCTCAGTTTATGCTTTGAAAAGGAACTAGTGCTTTCAGCTGCTATATTATAGTGTTGTTTTATTACAGAGTATCTCAAGAGAAAAGCCAAATTAAGTGTCGTGTCTCAGTTTCATTATTCCCACCTCCCCCAACACAAAAAACCTGCATATCTTTAATGCATTAACATACAAACACCTTGTACATACAACATGTACAATAGTTGAGCCCTTCTATGACAAGTATCTACAGAAATACAAATATACGATGCCTAACATTTTAGGAACAACATTTTGGTGCCCTCTTTTATAAAAAGTATTTGCCTGCCTTCCTTCCTTTTACTTTGGTTAATTAGGAAAGGAAAATATAGTTACAAACTTTCTCCTCCAATTCACTGTACAAGCAATTTAAATGTCTGTGCAGGAAAAACTGAACCTAACAAAAGTGGTAAAATGTCCTTCTGCAATGCAAGAATTAGCAAGAAGGAGTTATTTTAAGTGCAGTTACATATGTGGAAATCCTTGGTGTTGCTATCAGTTTTAATAAAGAACCCACTTAAACACTGTGAACTGAAGAAAGAGACTTCAGGCTGCTGCAGTCAACGTTCTCAAATCTCAGGGAAAAGTAACTAAGATAAAGGGACAAACGTATCTCTAGTGATATCAGGGGAGTTAAAGGGATCAATCTGTTTCACTTCCTTATTTAATTAGTTCTCAAAGTATCTTCCTAGCTTTTAATGTCAGTAAATAAACATTAAAAGTGCTTAATGTGCAAGGCTAATAGTGATGATAGCACTTTCACCGTTTCTTTTCGTTTTGTTTTTTGGTTTTGTTTCTTTTTTTACAAAAACCTTAAAAACAAACATGAAGGCATATATAAAATACACTTGATTTATGTAACAGATAGAATATAAACCACCAGACAAGAAAAATTATTGCAAAATAGATGAGGATGTTCATTTTTTTTTCACTACCAAGTTGTAAAATAAGAAAGTTTCCTTTAAATCTTCTAAGATACTAGCTCTCACTGCTTGACGATGCAGAGGTTATTTTCACATATTGGTTGAAAATTGTCTCAAAAGCTTCATCTCTGTGTACCATGGCACCAAACACCAAAGGCTAAACAACAGGAAAAAAAAAAAAAAGATCATGTCAGTCTGGAGATGAAAAATCTTCCTCTAGATACAGTTTTGGCCCAATAACAGGAACAGGAGATGACCTCTACTTGCAGTATATTCATAAAGACCTAGGAAGCTTTTTCTCTATATTTGGCAGCGTTTAATTTTTTTTTCACTTCTCCATCTTCTTAAAACAACCATGGCATAAAATGCATCTGCACAGAGTATTAGCCATGGAGAACACTTCAAACTCTCTTTTCTCTCTGTCCACTCAGTGCATAACATTTTCCTGATTGACTGCTGCTTCCATTAAGGATTTCTAAAAATCTTTATTAGTGCTTCTTTGTTTTGGCTCCTAGGATATTTATTTAGGTAGATGAAGATTTTCAGCCTACTTCTTAATAGCAAACAATGAGTAGAAAGTGTGGTACAAGGGTCAAGTGACTTGCTGAAGAGTTATTTATAAGTGATTGGTTTAAAATAAGGTTCAGTCACATGTTAGGAAAACCTTCAGTTGCCCAAAGGGTATTGGAGGCTTAGAAAAACCTAAATCTTTAGCATCATAAGTCTGAAACAGGAAAGTTGCATCTGAGAGTCAGGCTGTTCCACCTCAAAGCCTCCTCACCTACAGATACACTCATCAGCTTTTTGTTCCAAAGTGCACAACAGAGTAGCCCCCATGCTCCTCATGAAGGATGCTGGGGAAGAGTTAATGGAGCTAGTGAAATAATGAAGCAAATCTTTCTGAAGTGTTATAGTAAAATAGTCCAGGTGGAGTAGAACAAATTAAATGTTTAAACTACAATTCTGAAGCCAAATATACTGAATAAAAAACCCCAAAACAATAACAAAACCCCAAGAACAAAACAAAAGAAAGAACCCAACAAAACAAAAAACCAAATCAAACAAAACTCCACAAAACATAACCAAAACAAAACCAAAACAAACCAAATTAAAACAAAATAAACCCTACTAGCATAACAGAAAAAAAAGGCCTTTATGTTGGTCCTAGCCAGAGAAGACAAAAAGGGCATGAAGTCAAACACAGCAGTACAAATACAGCCAGCTACTTACTTTTTGTGTAGACGGTGTTGATACAGAAATGCCCATTCCTGATCCCGGGAGGACAGAGAGCACTTTATACTACAGGAAAAATACACAGACCAAAGATATCTTAAATTCTGAACAATTGCAAAAGCTGCTGAGAACGTTACACAACTCATCACTGGTGTATCCTCCCAGTCACAACTAATAGACCTCTATTAAAAGCTAAAAGAGGCCAGATGCTCTTCTCTGCCCCTGGAGTCAATGGGCACAGTATTGCCCATACAGCAAGAACCTGCCTGTCTTCCTCCTCCCATGCTGCAGTAGCACCCAGGGGCCTGCTGGAACTGGCCCTGGCTCCACACTGAGCACTCTGGTCCTGCTACAGAATGTGGGAACTGGCCCAGCCATGGCCACCAGGTGCCATGCTGGCAGTGGGATTGTGTGTACATACATAGGTGACATTGTGCCTCTGAGCATCACCCAGAGGTTTCCCTAAAATCAACATTCATTCACTGTTTACAGGAGCAGCAAGCAGACTAGAAAAAGCTGCTTTTTCAAAATTAGACAAACAGGTTATGTATAGGCTGGTGTGATTTCTTTTTTTAAAGGAAGTCTGTAATGTTAAGAAGGAATACAGTTGGTTGAACTGGAGAATATCCCAAAGGGGGAAGAGACCCCAAGTCTAGCCTGTATTTCCCACTCCCAAATATAATCAGGCACAGTGCATTTTTATGCTTGGCTGCACCATCCCTGTCTCATGTTCAATAAAAAAACCCCTAGAGACGCAAAAGGACTTTTATGGCAGTAAAGACCTACTGAACAAAGAACCAGCACTACCTTCAAGTATGATGTTTAAAATCCATGACATATGAATTCCAATGGGAATGTTTACATAAGTTGTCTGCTTTACAGACACATAAATAGAAGAAACTGTTTTGAAAAGCTGGAGGTACTTAACAACTAGACACCAGGCTGAGGTGTTTCTTTGCACAGCATAATTTAGCCTGTGGCATTCCTGGCCATGGGATGTAGTAGAAAGCAGGAGTGTCTGTGTTTAAGAGTAGGACAAGTTCAGAAAGGGTAACAGAAAGTGACATTAAATGCCACAGAGAGAGATGCAAGGCCCCAGTAAAGCCACTAGTGACTGCAGGCTGATGAAACACAACAAGAGGAAGGATCACATTGTACTTGCCATTTTTCCAATCATCCAATTCTTGCCTCTGACAGTGATGGGATCCAAACTAAATGAAACCCCATCCTGATCCAGTCTGGCTATTCTAATGATTTACCTTTCTCCACTGACAATAATCCCTCCTCCCTCTAAGGCATCTACTTTTAATATGGTGCATCTACTGATATCAACAGCCAAGTTATATTACACAATGCCTGCTAATAAATATCTTATCTGCAATAAATCATCTTGAAGTCTATACAGCTCTAGTCAATGCAGGAGTTAAACAGCACAATTTCAAATTTAAAATAATTAGAGTGTAAGGGTTTAGTAAATGACTTTGTTTTCATGCTCACAGTGAGTTTGCTTGTGATGAGTCCGCTTGTGATGAGTCCAAACTGCTAAACAAGCAGTTCTGGGAAATACTCTTGATCAAAGAATAACATTTTACTCACAAAAATTATCAATGGTATGCTTTTTCAAAATAACATAAGCAGAAAAACAACATGACTAGCTGAACAGAGAACCAGCTTTCTCCCCTTCTTGCATCACAGAAGAGACTTACCTTCTGAATATCTGTTATATCCGTGAGTTTTATAACTTTGTTTCTTTTAGATGAGCCAGACTTGGAGCTTTCAAAGCACAAGTAACTGAAGACAAGGAATACAGAATTTTAAAACAAAGTAACTGAAACTGTTTGTTTAAACTGAAACTGAAACTGTTTGTTTAAAGTAACTGAAGACAAGGATACAGTATTTTAAAACAAAGCTCAATATCCCTTCTGTCGCTTCAGAGCAAACAGCCCAGAATATACACACACACACAAAATCTTGCATTTACTGCACTGACAAGCATTTTAAAGACACAGGAAGCACATATATCCTTAAACAGCTGAAATACCAAATCTCAAAAGGCTTATAAATCTTTTACCAGTGTTATGGTTTGGATTAGAACAGAATTAATTCTGTTCAGTAACTGTATTTTCTAAAAGATATTCCACCATCACATACATAATACCGTTATTAGTTTTCCCCACACACACCTTGCCTGGACTGTCCCTTTAAGAAACCTGAGATTCCTGAATCAAGGACACTGCAACCCTCCCCCCCAGGGGAACCTTGGGAGCCTGCTGTGGGACTTTTGTTGACTGGACCACGAGGAACTTTCTCTTCTCCTCTCTCTCTGCCTGGATTTGGTTGCTGCTGGAAGCCACCTTTGCTCTCTCTCTGTGTTGGGCTGCCCACGTGAGCTGCTACTTTGGACTGTTTGTGCTGAATCCACTGGAAGCTAACACTGGGACTAGAAGCTGGCATCAGGACGGTTCAGTATTTTGGGTCCTGTATATGTTTATATTTGTCTCATTTATATCTGTTGTTATTATTAAAGCAGTTTTTAGTTTTTACCATCCAATTCAGAGACCTCTCCTTTAACTGCCGTGCGTGGGGGTTGGGAAGAGCCCTTAAACCCACCACAACCAGCCAAAAAAAAGATTAATGGAAAACACTGTGTTAGTTTCATGTTATTGTGATGCAGACAAAAGCTCAGATTTCTAAACACTGGAGTGCTCTCTATCACTAGGTGACATGGCATACAGATGAGCTTTACTTCCATTCATTACACTCCAAAGGAATTTCAGTGCAAGACCCAAACAGTTGTGATGATAGTTAACCAACCCTGGGATGCTGGGGAGTAAGGATTAAAAAAAATAAAAATCAAGTAATAGTTCTGAAACTAAGGCTTGAATTTCTATTTTCTTTTTGCTGCACATTGATTCAAGGAAGTTATATATTCAATTTGCTTAAAAAAAAAAGAAACTAAGAGTATGTGCCAAATAAACACTGATCACAGCTCTCCAAATACACTTAGCCTTTAGGTTTCTTTTTTGTGTACACATATAGTTAATGTTACCCACATCAAGAATTGCAGCTACTAAAAACTGACCATATAGAGCTACTCCCCTTTCCTGTGAAAGCCTTTCCAATGCAAAAATCACATTTGTTAAGCATTACCACACCCCAGATTCAGCTCTCCCCCTCCTACAGTACATTTTTTTAGGTTTTATAGCACCATGTAAAGGCATTTTTGTTTCAAAACATTGTTAAAGGATTACTTTTAGATTCTATTATTTTTAATGTTTGTTGCATTTCCCTCCTAAGAAACGTGTGGAGTGCAATGACTCACTTTTCTGTGACATAAAGAACTCCATTCCTGATGTAGTCTGTAGGCATCTTCCTGTCTCTGTTAATCAAGCAACAGCGCCAGCCATTTTCACACACTGAAAAGGTTATAACACGAGAACTTACTTTAAGAAAAAGAATGAGACAGGCATCAGACCACAGTTTCTTTATAAAACAGCAGAAAACACTGAAAACTAAACTTCTGATACATAAAACTAGAAGTGTTTTCAAAGAAAAACCTAAATAAGGCTGTTTGTAGCATCTGTTTTAACAATAGTTTTAAAAAAACCAAACCAAAAACCACCCACACAATTACCCCCTTTAATTTGAGCTCTCCATTTGCATTACCACGGACAGCACAGCAGGCTGTGCATTCTTCCAAAGAACTGTAAGGATGTAGAATGAAAGAGACCATCTCCATTCACACTAATTTAAATTGAGGGTTTTTAATCAAAAGCTTATACCTGTACATGGCACAGAAGGAGTTCAATTTTAAAGGAGCCTTGGCTTTTTAGAAACTACTAGTGTAGCCTTCCTGTTGCACAATACCTGCCAAAGGACGCTCATTTTCTGACAGGTTAAACACTTCATGGAAATTCCCCCTCTTGGTGGTATGAAAACGACTTGTGTCTTCATCTTTGCTTATTCCAGCTGGGGCACTCGAGCCTACATAACTTCTGGATGCTGCTGTTTGAAGCTGCAGAGAAAGAAACAATTCCAAAATTTGAACAGCAACATTTAAGCTGCAATCTTAAAAATAATTTGGCTAACTACTCTTCCAAAAAGAAAACCAACCACAAAAGTCTGTAATGAAATCATTTTCATTAATTATTTCAATTAAGTTAACTTTGGAATACTGCACTACACTATTGTTGTGACACAAAACTCTAATGTGCTATCTGAACACAGTCTTTCAAAGTGCTGGCCTTCAGTGGACACCCTTTTCAAGGATGAAAGCACATGGTGCTAAATGCACCGATTCTAAAATACCATTTTTCTGCAGTGAAGGTTATATATATTTACAGTTAAGTCACTGCACACAGCTCCAATCATACTAGCAGTGCTACAAATACTTAATACATTATCAGTACTTGGCTTGTCTTCAAGAGACATACCAAGCACAAAATATTACTGCACAAAGTAAGTTTAGAAAGGAAAAAAAAAAAAAGGCAAACAAACAAACAAAAAGCCAGACAAAACTGCATAAGCTCAGTATGAATACAAATGCTGAAATCGAAAGAAAATTTTCCACGCTAGGATCCATACCTTTTCATGCCCTGACAGCTAGCAGGAAAAGAAACAAATAACAGAAATGTGACAGTGACAAAAGAAAAAAAGTGAAGTCTATTAACAGTATAATATAGAGAATAAAACATGAACTGAGTGACACTGCCAGATCTTGCTCACAAACCAAGAGACTACACACAATGAAGGCAATTAAAAAAAGAAGAGTTATCAGTGGTTAGAGCACACCAGTTCAATTTATTCAGGTTGCATTAGAGCCATTGATCTTTCCTTTGCTTTGAAGTTGCACTGAATTTTGAGAGTGTTGGCATGTGAAATAAAATCAGAATGGTTGTCAGCATCCTTGGTGGGGGGAAAAAAAGGTGGCGTGGAGTTCTGAAAACCAAAGTACTTGAGTAAAACCTTCTTTTAAACAGAGCTCCTGAACCACTGGAGACTGCCCTAGCAAACAAGCCTTGCTTCTCGAAGGATGGCAGGCAGTTTCATTTGGAAAGCTTGCCTGCATTTGCCTTTTCATCTTGGTGGGGCACTACACGATTCCCAAGGCTAGCTTTTGTCATCGAAGCTTTAACAACTCTGCTCTTAGTCCTACCGTAGACATGCAGTTAAAAAACTGGCAAACTAACAACAGGCAGGCTCAGAAGTAAGCCCTTCTTCTGTAAAGGCCTGATGCAGTTGGAGGCCAACCAGCCTCTGCTGCTTTTTTAATGCACGTAAGCTGGCAGCAGTCGACACTTCAAAGGGTTTAGTGCTAACAAAAGAAATCCAAAGCAAATGAAAAACCGCGCACTGCAATTGCTGACCAGAAACCAGAGTGACAACAGGCACAGCAGAGAGTATTTACCATCCAGCTTCTAGGGTAACTGCAATACAATGATGCCTTGGGAGAAAAGAATAAAGAAAATTGACATGAAAAGAAAATGGTTGATGATAACTGTACAATTGCTTCAGTCACTGCTCTTCTCTGGTGCCCTTAGCAATGATTGAGCCCCTGGAACCAAGGGAAATAACAGCTTCTCGGGCAATTTGTGTGCAAGTAAAGATCAGATTAATTTTTGAAGGCTTTCTTGGACTAGTCATTTGGCACAATATGCATGTAGCCAGGCAAAGCTCCATGGCCTCAAAAATAAAAAAAGTCAGGGCAAGAGTTCTAATGCTTTTTGCACTGGAACGAGGATTATTCCTCCTCTCTGCTACACTACTTCTTACCTGACAGTTTTATGAAGAGATCAAAAAAGGTGTCTAAACTTAAGTACAACATCCCATCTGGTGGCTGAACATGTGAGAATGTTCTGCCCTTACTTCTAGTCCTTCCTAACACAGGCAAATGTTTCCTCTACCCTTAAAAGCAGCGGCTAACTTATCCATAAGCACCCGGGCTTGAGACAACCTCGGGTTGATTACTGAAAGAAAAGCACCAGATCCAAATTTGTTAAGTCTGAAATTGTAACTGGAAGTGATTGGATTTGTAATGCTGGAAGAGTCCCAACTGTCTAAAATGTCACCAACGACCAGGAGGTATTCCTTTTCACTTGATTTGTCATAAGCTTTTGACATACAACCTTTTCCCATGAGATACTGTTGTCAGGATTGTTGGCTAAGGACATAGGGTCAGGGTGGTGGTATAGGCAATGAATATTGCACTGTGTCTAGGTTCACACCATATTGTGTGCTGTTTAAGGATCAGAAGCCAAAGCAAATGCACATATGATTGCACTACATGCTTTTGGGCTCTGCCTTTTCTATGAAGAACAAAAAAGAAAAATTGAACAACCTATTTTACTTTTACTTTTGTACAAATAACTGGGTTTTATACTACAAGGTTTCCAGAAATATCTCAAGTAGTAAGAAAGTTTGTGTAATTATGGAGATAAGTTAATGTTTTCAAAGACATTTGGAAGCAGATAATGCAATCCTGTATATCCTTTCCAGGCAGACAAGCCAAGCTCACCAAGTCAACCACAGTAGTACTAAAACCCTGGTCTACTTGTAAAAATTTAAGCCACAGGGGATAACTACTCTGTAAAGTTTATGGATTCAAGTTCAGCAATTCAGAGCCTTTCCACCTGTAAGGCAGATTAGACAGACCCAGCAAGAAGCTGCCATAACCACCACAGTATGTGAAGGATAACCTGTAAACTTGAGAGTCACAGAAACTTTTAAGTCCACCTCAAGAAAAGCAAGAAGCAAGA
Organism: Galbula dea; assembly: GCA_013399015.1. NCBI lineage: Eukaryota > Metazoa > Chordata > Aves > Piciformes > Galbulidae > Galbula > Galbula dea. Next base: position 2,744,344 of record VWZX01002122.1, read on the forward strand.
AAAACACAGGCTACGGACAACACCATCCAAGCACTCATTCACCTCTCTTGTCCCTTGGAAAATAGGAGCAAAAGAGTCTTTATTTGTCTGATACTGTCTTTCTCTTCTACTTCCTTCTGAAATACTCAGATTATGCTGCAGTTATTTTACCCTTAACTGCTCCGTCACCCCTAGGACTCCATATTTCTTCTTCACAGGTTAACAAACAAGGGCTCATGTGTTTATCTCCTTTCTCTCCAATTCTGTACCCAGACTGAATTATTGCTAAACGCTGCAGATTTTAGTCAGGAAGCTTACAACAGCACTCAAATACTCCATGAATGCAATCAGACATTATTATAAAAGGCATTAAGCAAATGCTAAAATGAGATTTGACTGAAGCTTTATTACAACTATTTTTAGTTTCAAGCTAATAAACACTGACGAATTTAAGGCTATGGAAAAGCATAACTTGCTTTTCAGCTATTTTGTCCAGCCCCAAAACAATTTGTAAAGATGCACAAAACACAACAGTTAAAGATTTAACTATGAGATTTTAACAAAAGGAAAATTTACTGTTGGGCTACCAACATGGTGAAAAGTCATTTATCACCGCTACATTAAACAGTCATCTAATAAAATTAGTCAAATTTATGATCATCAGATACTGCCTAGATCTGTAAGCAACTCTGTTCATAGGATCATAGGATTGTCAGAGTTGGAAGGGACCTCAGAGATCATCCAGATCCAACCCTGTTACCACTTATCCCATTAGTAAGATGCATATTATACTCAAGCCTTTTTTATTTAATTCACTAACTGCTCTTCAATCTACACATGCAGCTGAATTTCCACTGAAAAATGTCTAAGAACAGAAAAGGAGAATACAGGAAGACCAAATTTTGACAATAAAATCAGAGGGAATATATATTACAGAAATTTACATGAACATGGGTGGTGTTATTTTTGTGCGTGCTTCATGCGACTTCCAGTCTATGTATATTTATATAGACATTTCGATAAGAGATTCCTTTCTGACAAGAAACTGAATCCACATAAACACTCTGTGAATCATGACAATAATATGAAAAACAGAACTAACATTGACTTTCAGGATTTAATTAACTTTCCTTTTAATGTGCTCTAGTCACTGGGGAAAAGAGAAAAGGATCTGATTTTCAGATGTCGGTAACAAGGGACAAAAAGATTTATGACCCTTACCCGTCTCGACACTGTAGCGTTAGATCTCTCTTTGAGCTGAGGATCTGTCGGAAGACTTGTCCAGATGATGTAAGGAGTATCATACTTAGCTCTTAGTCTGGGGCATCGTTTGAAGATAAAATCAATAAGGAAAAACTTGATTCCAGCATAAAGTCCTGAAAAAAAGTCACTTTAGTAGGCATGCTGAAGGGGCATTAAGAACATCACTGTTTTGATCATTTTTTAACAAGGTCATGAACTAAACCAAATTCTGTATCTTCAGTCACAGAGCTAAACCATTCTCTTGGGTTTAGTATTTTGAATCTTCTTCCAAAGGCAGTAAATTTTTTTTTTTCCTCCACTGTCCACATTATTCCTCATCCCCATCTCTTTTAAACCATTTATGCAGTTTCTTATCATGCAGAATAACATTAAAATAATTAAGACATATATCCTTTATTACCAGAATCATTCTGAAAACACGATGCACTTCCTAAACAGAAAACACACCAGAGCACTCAACTCTGCAGATCCTTGCAAGAATTTACACGGCAACAGAGGGCTCTCATGTACTTCATTAAGCTCTACCTTCCAGTCCAGTATGTCCTCTTATACAGGATATTACCTTGCACTCTGCCAGATTAAACAGGGCCTGAAATACTCTCTCAAAACTTTACTGACTGCAATTCAGATCTTTTTAAGAGTCAGAGTAAAAAGAATAATTCCTCACACACCTAATTCAACTGCCACATCAAACAAACTTGACTTTTATGTTCGAGCTAACACCTTTTGAAGTTCAGTGCCACTGAAAGTTATACTGTTTTGATTGTATCATTCATGGAACAAAGAAAGAGAATTGCTGGTTCACAGGACATGGATTCATATAAGGAAAAGACAGTCTCATGCTGCAGCAAAAGCCCATTTTTCCCATTCATCACTTGAGAGTTTAAACACCTGCAACTTAACCCACAGTATTCGGTTAATTTTGTCCAGCCTGTCCTCCAAGTTTTACAAGTAGTCTCATTAACCCTTTGAAATTTTTTCCAACCCTATCATCTTTGTACCTTTTGTGTGGTCCTACATACTTAATTTGCAAGGATGAACAAGTGAAAAATAACCAAAATATAGGACTTCCTGAAAGCTTCATAGCTGATGGTCTGAATACTTCTGCTAACAGCTCAACATAAACTCCCCCTCTTCAAGGAGTGAATGCATTACCCAGCCCTTTTCTATTACATTATGTAGCCAGAGATGGTTTTCTAAACACACGTGACAAACAACACCGAGCACAATGAAAATACTTTAAACCACTGCATTATTTATCAATGCAAGGTCTTCTTTCTTTGACTCTAAAATTCTTCCTCTAAACACATTAAGCTTTAATACACTAAGTCTAGATTTGAACAGGTCAATTATTTATTGTGTTTACCCATTCCAAGCCCAATAATCCTGTAGGGCAAAAAGCAGGATGCAATAAAAGCTGCCCATAGTGCAATGTAGAGCTTCTGTGTTATTTCTGGCTGGACCCACATGAACAAGCTGAAAAGAAAAAAACCACAAAATTTTATTACTAGCATTCCAGACATTGGTCAAGTTTTAAGAGGGAAAGAGACTCATGTCAGATAACTTACTTTTTAATTTTTTCCAGTATGTCTGCCATCTTGCCAAAAAGATTCTGCATAAGAAGCAAGAGAATTAAAACCAAGTCCTGCATTATTTGTGGTTTTTTGTCCACAGAATAGAAACCAATAGTTATCTTACTCTGCTGATAGTAAGAAATTCCCACAAGTGATTTTTTGATCCATTTTCAGCCATTTATGTACTTCACAAATGAGTAAATATAGAACAGAGTAGCAATACATTACTTCCATCTCATTTAACCTTGTTCTGTAACTCATGATTGATTGTTAGAACTGCAAAGTGTTTACATCACTGCACATATTTTACATTAAGCTGTCAATCTAAGAGTTAAGAGCCTCTGTCAGTTGGTAACATAATGGGAAGTTTCTTCACACTTACTGGAAGTGGTTACTGAATTCACCAAATTATGGACTCAGCTTCTTTAGAAACACCACCACCAGGTGTTTATCATATACCCTTTGAACTATTAGATTTCACATAATTCACAGAATCATAGACTGGTAAGGGTTGGAAGGGACCTCTGGAGACCCCCCTGCTAAAGCAAGGTTCACCTAGATCGGGTTGCACAGAAACATGTCCAGAAAGTTTTGAAAGTCTCCAGAGAAGACTCCACAACCTCTCTGGGCAGTCTGTTCCAGTGCTGTGTCACCCTCAAAGTAAAGAAGGTTCTCCTTATGTTTAGGTGGAACTTCCCAATAAATTTCCAAAGGTGTTTGTACAAACATAAGCACCACCACCAGTAGAAGGAAGGAGATGAGCGTATACAGTGGCAAGAGAACCGTAAAGGTACTTTCAGCAGTGACACACTGTTAGACATGGCACAAGGCTGCAGTTCAACTGGATGGTGGAGTCACTCAGCTGCTAGGGTAGCTCATTAAACTGATGGAGCTGGAATAAAACATGCCCACACCCTCTCCCACACAAGCAGCAGATTTCAGGGCTGTAGGGGTTGGTAGTGCTTAAAACAGACTATCTCAGAGATGCTGTGCAAACTGCTGAATTAACACAACTAAACAGACAGTTGAAGGAACAGGGTCTCTTACACCAGTTTTACAGCAGATATGGTACAGTACACCGGTTAAGAGTCACCACTTGATCTACATTATCAGATGTTCATTTGCATGTATTAGGGGAAAAACTGTCAGAGGCTGCTTCAGTTCCCCTTCAGACCTTGCTCAGACCTGTGACTGAAGAACCTCAACTAGTTCTCCGAAACATCACATCACTCCAGAAGCTCCAGGTATCTTACTGAGATCTCTATTGCTTGTAAGTAAAGAACCCTATGCAAGGGAAGTGTTTAAATGTTTGTCTTCACACGCTGCATAACAAAGCACTCTGAACTTCCTTGCTCTAAGGAAGCAGCTGGAGAGGTCTAAGAACAGCACAGTACCTGCGCCTTCTGAGCCACATCTAGAACAAGTTGAAACTTTTCAGACACTGTCAAGTCCTCTTTTGGGGGTTCCTTGGGCAAGAAAGAGACAAATCATTAACTTTCATCTCAGCTAAAACTGATACATTATGACATTACGACCCCTCAACATTCTTGGCAAAAGTCCTTTCACTCTAAACACTCTCTAAACTTGCCAAGTTCCTCCCTTGTTTCAGATCTACTGCTTTTGTCTTTCATTGCTGGTTATTTTTAGTTACCAATGCTTCTCCTCTATGGTATAAGCAAAAATAGTAATATGAGGCTGTGAAAGACTCAGTTAAGTCTTTGCAGTAGCATGGTTACTATGGCTTTCAGTCTATGGCCACACACTTCAATTGACCTACTTCTTGTCTAGTAAAGAAATTTTCTTTTTAGATGTTCTAAATAAAGTTAAGAATGTAAATGGATTATTGGCTTTTTAAGAATAACAAAATTATCCTGAAAGCAAGGCCTCACTAAGTCTTAGTAAGAGGTCTGAAATTCAAAGAACTCCATCTTACATGAATACTTACAGTACTTCCTGCTTAAAGCAGGACATGCAAATATTCATTTCAAAAATGCTACAGAGAAAACAGAATGCAAGGCTTCTTGAAGATCCCACAGAATCTAACTTGTGCCAGGCTGGCATATTAACATTTATTCCAGATGCAACACCCAAATCTAGTGCTGTAAGTGAAGATTTCCAAATCTGAAGACAAAGAAAAAAGCTATAGTATCTTTATTTGCACTTCACCCTTTCTTTTACAGCTACCCATATAAACCCAGAAGAAGGTTTTGAAGGTGCAATTTTTAAAATAGGCATCCAGGTCAAACCAAAGACTCACCATGGGTTCAGATACTTCAGGCACAATGCTCCACTGTATTCTCCAACCCCTGGAAATTATGGAAATAGTTAAAGACAGCAAATACTACTACTCCACATAGCAAAATGCATGATTTGTTAGCGGTTAAAAAGTAGCTTTCTGCAATAAGCACTTATGACTTCCACAAAAAACCAAATTTATAAATCCCCATATCAACAAAGAACCCAGAAACATAAGCACATGTGGCCAACCTCAGACAGCTTTAAAGGTATATATATTAAAGAAGTATATTAGCTAGGTAGATTCTACACAGAATCACTGCCTGAAGGTTTTGCAACAAAAGTGAACTGTGTGCACAGAGTAAATAATTAGGATTTTTTTCTTCTTGTTTTTTGTGTAATTAAAAATATCTCAACTTACTCTGGAGCCTATTTGCTACTGGTTATTTCCAAACAGAGTGTTAGACAGTAAGTATTAATTAAGAAATCAGAAAATTATTTTAAAACATGCACATGAAGATCCTCCCCACCATTTTAAGCATCTTAAGGGAAAAATACCACCAGCCTAAAATAGCATTTTTAAAAGATTCTTCTAGTACAGATAAAGTACTTTTTAAAAAAAAAAAAAAGGTTTAATTTTTAATAGAAACCAAATATACAAATGGAAGTATGCCAAGGGCCATTGCAAAAAAGCAAAACTGTAATCTTAGTCCTAGGTGAAAATTCTCTCCAGAGAAAAGCAGTAGGGTTCAACATTTAAGGTGATATTCTCAAACTACTCTGAATCTTCAGAAAATTTTTATTTTAGCATTTTGAGGTGTTGAATGATTCCTTTGAGAACATGCAGCACCCCTGATCTAGTGGATGGTGTCCCTGCCAGGTAGGGGGGTTAGAACTAGATGATCTTTAAGGTCCCTTCCAACTCTGAAAATTCTATGATTCTATGATTTATAATGATCTAAGTCACAGGAATCTAAGACAATTCCTTAGAAGAGTCAAAAATTATAGAAACTGAGCAACGAAATTAAGGATATTAGAGTTTGCATTCCACTTTTTTAAACTTAACTAACAATGTTTGAAAAGGTAACAATTTACTACTCAGTGCAAGAATAATAAAATGTCTTTCAAACAAGGCATTACAAGAGAATAATACTAGTGTTTAAGGAAATACCTGGCTATGAGGTAATTTAGGGACAACCTCAAAATTGCTAAAAATAAGAACATAGGAATGGCCCAGCCATGCCATACAGCATTCATGTAAATCTGCAGATTAAGGAAAAAGAAAGAAAAAAAAAAAAGAGAGAGAGATGAGGATTACAAACTGAGGTACAGTGAGCTGTATGAAATATCATTTCCCACAGTACTGGGTTCAGAATCACACAATTTGGATCACAAAAGTTAATGAGTTTTAGCCACCCCATGACAGACAACAGCACTGCATTCATAAACATAAAGTCAAAACTGTAAGATTGAGCTAAATCTCCAGAGATGGCACTTAAATAGTGCTCAGCTGCTTCAGAGAGTGAATATTTTCAACACTGCAATTACATGAAGGTAAAGAAACAAAATAGTAAAGCTTAAAGTCTGTGAATGTGCTACATGACCACAACATGGTCTGACCTCAACTAAATCAGTTATAAACAATAAACAATTAAATCAGTTATAACAATTAGCCTCTTACAGGGCAGTGGGATAACCTCTCTCTGTATTATTTCAGGTCAACTAAATCCCCAATATTACCAAGCTTAAAAAGATTGTAGGAAAACAGGTCTTATTTTAGCCAACACAGCTACATAGTTCTTCAAAAGGTATTCTGTCCCCTTCCTAACTTCTAAAAATACAGATACTACAGCCTCTCCCTGCCGAGAGACAGTAGAGGTGATCCATGCTGGAGCAGTTCATGAAGAACTGCAGCCTGTGGGAAGGACTCATGTTGGTGAAGTTCATGGAGAACTCTTTCCTGTGGAAGAGACCGCATGCTAGAGCAAGGGAAGAGTGTGAGGAGTCTTTCCTCTGAGGAGGAATGAGTGGCAGAGACAATCTATGATGAACTTACTGCAACTGCCATTCCCCATTCTCCTGCACTGCCTGGGGAAAGGAGGTTGAGAAACTGGGAGTAAAAAGTTGAGCCTAGGAAGAAGGAAGGGGTAGGGAAGGTGGTTTAAGATTTATTTCTCATTATCCTACTTTGATTTGACTGGTAATAAATTAATGTTCCCCAAGTTGCGTCTGTTTTGTCTGTGACAGTAATTACTGAATGATCCCTCCCTGTCCTCTCTCTACCCAGGAGCTTTTCACTGTATTTTCTCTGTGTCTAGATAACAAGGGGAGTGAGAGCAGCTTTGTCAGGGTCAACCCACCACACAGGTTCCTTCAGCTACAACTGCTGGTAACAATTTCCTTCACCATTAAAATATTTCATATACACTGTAACAACACTCAAATCAAGGCATTTTGTCTCTTATCCATAAGTATGTTCCTAATGAATGGCAAAGATGGTGAATGATAGCTTCTTATCAAACATAGCCACTATCAGCATTTCAGTCCTAGACACGAAGAGATTTTGCAGAGGCTGAAGTAACAATCAAGCTATGGGACTGGGAGACAGGAAACAAGAAATGAGAGAAGAGAGCCCAGACCATTCTAAGTTATTTTAACAGTTACAAAACTATGCTACAACAAAAACCTATAATGCACAATTCAAGTGACTTTGAAATATAATTCAAGCGACAGCTACTGGTATTTTGTGTTAAGTGAAACTACACTATTTGATTTGACTTAAATTGCAGCATAACCTCTACTCAGATATGGCAGTTTCAATGAATTTCAGTAAATAATACATTTTAAAATTCTTATTACTGCTGGAAGAATAGGATCACTTACAATAAAGGCAATAGCAGAAGTGTAGATAGAATACCAGTCTGATAAGGCAGAAAGATTCTTCACAAAATTAGTAACAGGTTTGGCACCTCTCTCTAAACAGAAGTGCAGAAAAAACACAGCTGTTAAAATTAGTGGGCAGTGATTAAATCACTTCTAAATGACAAACAACCAATTAGAAAACTAATAGGAATATTCAAGACACATAGTGGTAAAAAAGGCTTATCCAAATTAAGAAAAATGAAACTTGTCAATGTAACCGATTTTAGTTTCCAAAAACTAAAGTGTTATTCAAGACAAGGGTTATGTCTAAACTCTCTAAGTATCAACAAAAATAATCAATACCTTCTACAAGGGTACTCTGGATGCTGATAGCAGTTTGTTCTGAGTACTGTTCATATTACCCTGATGACTTCTGCACAGGTTAGTTCATCCCATGTAAAACAAGGTAAATTCACCTGACCAGACTCTAAGCCACTGAGGAACAAATTGCTGCTGCTTGACCAAGCTAGCTTATAACCAGGTTAGATCTCTCTTGGCTGCATTTCTGCAGAAGTCTATCTACTGGAAGCACTCTGCTGCTTCCTCTTCCTAAGCCAAGAGACACAGGACCTCGCTGCCTGAAGAAATTTGTCTCCTACCTCTGCAGACCTTTGCTTTTGGAGCCACCGCATGGAAGACTAACCTGTGTTGAGAGAGGCATTGCCCAAGTGCAGATGCATGCAACCAGCCAGTGACAGGAAGAGGAAATGTTACTTGGCTCCCTGAAAACTACTTGTCCTTTACACTACTTTTCTAAGCTCTTTTACCACTTGGGCAAACTAGCTAGGGGACACAAGAAAACAAGAGAGGACTCCTGCAAGACCACCTTTGCTTTCACTGCTGGAACGCACCCCTGTTTTCCCTCCCCTGCTAAGAGTGACAACTCCTTCTGCACAGGGAGCCCCAGAAGCACCCAAGCTCATTTGCAATACAGCTCACAACTTTAAAAGGCTTTCCTCCAGAGAGTCTGCAACTTGATGTCCTAGTTTGTTTGGCTTGAAATTCAGCTATCTTCAATACACTTTCTATGGGAAGTAATTAAATAACTAGGAGTACATTTCCTCAAGTACCAGGAGCACAACCAATGCAGCAGATGAAGTCAGTGGAAGACCACACTCAAAGTCACTGGAGGAGGTCAGAGATTCAAGAACCTCTTCCATTTGTTCTGTTCCACTACACTACACTGAACCTGCAGGGAAGGTTACACTTGGAAACCGCTGATGACATCAAGGTTCTCTAGCACTCTGGGTGGTTCTCAGGCACCTTTGGACAACAGGAATCTAGATTTTATGCCTCACCTAGTTGAAGTTAAGAACCACTCAGAGCTAAAGCTTAATACCACTTTTTAAAAAGCTATTCTGAAGGCAATGCACATCCACCATAGTGAACTTTGGGAGGGCTTCACTGCTTTGTTTAACCTGCCACCTAGCATCCTCTACCTTCCAAAATAAGTTTTCAGCTACCCAAGAGAAAGAAATGCAAGACACGTTCAGGTTATACATTGCCCAACTCCTCCTCCTTTGAAAGCATAAGCTAGTAGACTAGCAAGTAAACTACAAGCAGCTCAGGCATAAGACTATGAACACTATTACTTCTGCCACTGGACAAATATCCTTTTGTCATTCATTACATGTTTACATATTTTAATTAAGATTACATTTTTAGTTCAGAGACACCCTCTGCATAATTCAGGATTACAAGGCAAGCTTCTACTGTTACTGCTTCTCTAAGTTACTTCACACTCCAAGTGCTAATTCAGAATTATTTCTGCTTATGAATTGGCAGAAGAATTTCAAACCACTGTTTTGAAATGCAACAATCTTCCCAAAGCAAGTTACTAAGAACTATTTTTACTTTCAGAAAATAAAATACTCGTAAGTACTTACTTAATCTTCTCATATTTTCAGTCAACCTGAAAAATAATGGATAAAAGCAACTTGTTAAATAGGCAAGTAATGCACAGTTCTGTACATTTGGTCCCTAAAAGATAAAAAATGGAACTGTAAAAGCTCTCCTGCCTAGCTAAGACTTTACACACATTTTTTGAGAAGCATATATAATTCTTATTTTACCTAAGACAACAGATAAACTTCAAATTTCATGTTTTGGCCAAAGAACTCACAAACTTTTTGAGATAGTTCTGTACTTTCAGTTTTATTGTTATGCAAACTCCTGCTCAAACCATGTAAAAAGTTGTAAAAAAACCCCAAAAGAAAAGAGAAAAAAACCCAACTTATAAAGAAGTCAATGATTACTTACAATTAAATTAGAGATTTACCTTCTAGCACTAAGTGGCTCTTCTGTTTCCACTGTATTCTCTTCTGGCTGAAATCTGAAGTCCTCAACATACTCCCCAAATTTGTCACAAAACCATTTCTGGAGTCTCGAACTGACTGTGTGACTACGCTTATCTATAAAAAAGAAGGACCATGTATGAGGATAATACTAGAAGACATCTGCAAATTCTGTCCCTGTTCCTGCACATTCCCTCATTGGAAAGAAGACACTGTAAAGCTTTCCTGTCCTTCACCAACACTCTTCACGGAAATTCACTACGCAATTTAGCTCCACCACTGCACAGAAACCCTGACCACACTAAGCTGGTAAAATAAGACTTAGTGACTCTTGCTTTGCTCTAAATATGACAGGTGGAAACACCTTATTAACAGAAGAAGAGATTACTTAACATCCTAACAAATGAGGATTTTTTGCAAACACTGTGAAAACATCTTCTGGTTAAGAGGTTCCTGTAAACAATAGACTGATGTAAATCTCAGCAATCCTACTGTGCCAAAGAGTCAGCTTGAGAAAAGCAAGTGTGAAGCTAAAGACTCCTGATCAGAGAGCTCAGTAGCTTCCCACATGCTAATATTTCAGAATGCACCAGAAAGAAATTTTGAGTGTGCAAGACAAAAAAAAATGTCAGGTTGTAGCTCACATAACAAAATACTGACATTATGGGAGAACAGGGCTAGCAACTTCAAATTCAATCTGCAGATTTAGAAGCCTAAGTCTCAATCAAGAGGTGTGGAGAGGAAAGCTTAAGCGTACAGAAAGATTGAAAACCTGCCTGTTGCTTCAGAAATCACTGAATTCTCTGAATCATTGAATTCATAATAAGCAGAAACTTGAGAAATGTAGATGACAGTGTAGATGTCCAAAAATTAGTATACTGCTAAGCTTATTCCTCATCCGTAATGTCTTTTCTTTAAGAAAAAGGAAGAAGTAATATGGTTAATAGCATAAAACAGCTTTTGCAGTTGAGAACAAAATATAGTATTTTTTCTATGTATTAGACCTGTTTTCTGGTAAATGAAGGATCACCAAGACATGCAAAAATGATGAAGTCAGGCAATAGGTCTCATTACACTCCTGAAGGCTTTACAATACACAATAAAGTCCTTGCTCAGGTGTGCAAAATCAACTACAAAAAGTAAATGAGAAATCATGTACAGAGAAGTAAAAAGCTGCTCAAATCATCTTTCATATTCAGCTTCTTCAGCAGCCTGCTTTAGGACCCAGCATGTTTTTCAGCAAGGTTTGATCTTCTAAGGATCAAAAGAAAGGGATGAAAAAAGTGACTGAATCAAACTGCTAGCAGAGATCTGACCAAGATTACCTGTTCCGTTGGCTTGTGCCTGTGGCTTTGCAGGTTGCTGGGCTGCAGGCACCTCTTCTGACCTACAAAGAAAACCGAAACAATGTGAAATGCTATAGACGAAGAATTTTTTCCCTTTTAGGTAAAGTGAACTCCAGAACCTCTATGGTTTCCAGAGCTGAGGTTACAGAACTGCAACAAGAGAACACCAAACTTACTACCTATCACAAGATTCATTACGTTCATTGCACTTAGGACTCGGGGAAACCCCATCCACTGGAAAGAGAGATGTAGTTTAGCCATCTGCTGTCACCAATAGCTCAATTTCATCTTTAAACTGCTACATAAATTTAGTACAAAATTTGTTGCATTACTTATGTCTTTATGTTGTATATTTGTTGCAATGTCTGCCAGGATAACTCTTCAAAGCCCTGACTTTTCCCACAGTAGTAAATGAAAAGGGATTCTGTATCACAATTTCATTACCACAGTACTAGAACATAAAACACAGTTTAATGCATAAACCTTAAATTTTGTCATTTTTGAAAGAGAGAAACACCACTTATCTTTACAATGAGAGGAATAGGTGCCAAGAATTATTTAAAACTGTATGTTGTAAGCTCTTGAAATGCAGAGATACCAATCAATTTTAAAAATATCTTTTTTAAAACTTAAAAAATTGAAATAACAGTCTGAAAAACAGGTATAAATATTCTAAAAATACACGGCAAATAGCAGGCATTGCTCGTATCATCTTTCAAATTAGTCAAGAATAATATTCTCATGCATTAGAAGTGAACAGATTTTGGAAAAGGCAAATTGCCATTCAGCACATGTGCAAGGTTTCAAATTACATTTGCACTATCTGCAGCCTCCAACTGTCAACTTGTCTCAAGAACACTTCACGCTTCAATCCGAAAGTCTTCAGCCATCCATGGAGATATCCTACAGAAATACTGTTCTAATGAAGCAGCAGCTTTGACAACATAACACCAGGCACAGCAAGCTTTACTTGACAGCAAGTTGTATGATTGAAAAGATTACTTGGGAAAAAAGAAGTGTCAGTCATGCAGTTTCATTATCACTCATTTATCAGACAATAGAGGTGCTTTCAAATGGTCCCTTCATCTTTTGCTCCCCAGGAAGGCAACCAAGTGGGACATCAGTCAGCAAAACGAGTGAGAAGAGGGATCCCACCATATGGGCAGATTGCAGCAATATGGGCAGATATATAGTTTTCTCTCCTGCTGTTCCTCTATAAAGTACATTAGGGAAAGATCTTGCTGTACTGTCTGCACACAGCAAAGGTCATTACTAATGTGTGCTGTCTCAACATCAGCATACATCAGTGAGTATGATAGAGAAACTACAGAACTAATTACCTCCCTTCCTACGCCCTCCTCATATTTAATGAGCTTTCCACATCCTTGTTCATTTCTGAAAGGAACATTTAGAAATAATTTATTGATTTATAAATTATAACTGGACACCTATCACTGTGGAGCAGCTGAATTCAATGTTTTTTGCATCCAGACCCACTTGTTTCCATGCTTCTTCAGGACTTTTCCACGTGGCTTTTCTTTTGCAGGAACTCTTCAAAATTCACCTGAAATTCCACCAGTTTATTTTTTCTAGCTAAACTTTAACTTCTGTTTCTGTGCTGTTTTCCCCAGTTTCTATACAAAACATGGGTTCCTCACCTCAAACCTCCTCCTCTGCTTGCTATTTCCACCACACCCTTGCATCTCCTCCATTTCCAGCTCTATCTCTCTACAGACAGACAGCAATGAACGTGATCAAATTTGCACAGACTATTACAAAGCAGTGTCTTGTTCTCCTCTGTCAGCCCATCAGATGGTTATACCATATAGGTGGGAATTTTCATCCGCAATCTGTCCCTGTCACCATGTTTCGCTGAAGTTGAAGACACATTTAGGTGGAAAGGAGGTAATCATTCACACAGGCAGGAGCCAGTTACTCAGCCATAAGAAGGCACTGGGGTGTATTGCACCTGAATGGCTCCAGTGACAAAGCCAAGATAGCATCCCACTAACACCAGCCATCAGAGCCTTCAGGCTGGGGCTTCCTCTGACATACTGGGATGTATTTTCAGAAGCAGCACAGCGTCATTACTCCCCATGTTTCTTGGGAAAACATCCAAAGAATTTCATCAAGAAGCAGTTCTGGGTAGCAGCCTCACTAGGCTCCACCAGAAGCATGTGATGGTTTGGCTTTGATCCTTCTTGATGCTCTTCTGTTTCCATTTTTTTTTGGCAATGTCTTACTTGCCATCTGCCTGTTACTCCTTCCCCATGAAGAACGTGACCTTTACGAATCATCAGGTTAATGACAGCTCATTACTGCATCTGTGAATCAGGTTATAATTAGCCACTTCAGACAGATTTGGGCCAGGAAGCTCAGAATTCATGGTTTAGGCTTGCAGACCCACTGGGAAGGACAATCCCCAAACTAGGTCACGTTGAACCAGCCAGTACTTCAAGACCACTCACAGAAGGAAGGAATTATCTTTCCTAAAGTTTCTGAAGCACTCCTCATGCCAGAGATCAGTTAAAAGCCTGGAAAACACAAATGGTCCCCAGAACAATGCAAAAGCCTATGTGGGCTTCCAAACCACAGTCTGCACCAAAGAAAACAAAATGCATTAATTCCTCTGGAACCATGCTTTCCACCCAGAGAAAGGGTGTGATTGGTAACATCAACAGTTCCCCAACCTGAGGGGAAGTCATCTTTAGGCAGCTAGAGATTACACCCATTGTAAAAGGGGAGGTTGTAGCAAGGCAGGGGTCGATCCCTTCTCCCAGGTAACAAGCAACAGGACAAGAGGAAATGTCCTTATTTTGGGCCAGGGGAGGTTTAATTTGGATATTAGGGAAAGAATTACTCACTGAAAGAGTGGTTAAGCATTGGAACAGGCTGCCCAGGGAAGTGGTGGAATTACCATCCCTGGAACATTCAAAAAATGTGTAGATGTGGTGCTTAGATACATGGTTTAGTAGTGAACTTGGTAGTGTTAGATTAATGGTTGGACTCTACGACCTTAGACATCTTTTCCAACCTTAATGATTCTATGATTCAGGTGTGTGTGCTGCTTAACCTGAGGGGCTGTCCCAGAATTGAGTTAAACCACTTTCCTAAGTTTTGCAGCTCCTTCCCATTAAAATACACTGACCACTTAAGCAGCCTTTGCCCTTTGCATCCACATTTTACACGGCTAATGTCCTAATTATTAGTTTTTGAAACAAAAGGTTTCCAAAGAAACGCTATCAACCCAAAGTTGTACAAGATCTAAATGTTCATGGGCAGACAAAAACATTAAAAAGAAACTCTTGACAGGAGCCACTTTACAATTAGCCTGTCACCAAATCTTTTAAGTTAAAAATAGAGACATGCCTGAAGTTCAGCCAACCAGGTAGGTCGGCAACCACGCGTGTATGTCAGCAAGCCCCGTGCAGCATGGCAGCCAAGCAAGAAACCTTTGACTTGGTCTCAGATTTTTGCTACCTGTGCAGAGTCCCTTCCCTTCCAGGATGGAATGCATCCAGCCTCCAAAGCAGTCTCAAGCCGAGACATCTTCTCAATGGACAAAGTCAGCCATGCTCAAAACACATGCATGGCAGATAATGTCATTTAACAAGAGGTCAGAAAGAGTTAAACAAGGCAAGCAGCACAGAAGGAACAGTGGCTTATGCATATGCATTGTCTATTTGCTCCTATTAAAGACAGCTCACAAAGATACTAATAGAAAGGTTTGCCTAAGTCGGAGGTTGCTTTGGTGTTGCAAAACTTTGTTATTTTTTCCTGTGTAATGGGACTAGCTCAAAATTTGCCAAATAAAGCAGCAACACCCCACAATTTACACTAAACAAGCATTGCTCATACAAACCATTCCAAATTATTCATCCATTGTTCCACTAGCAAAATGTCATAAGCTTCAGCTGTCACGCTGTTGGGATGTCCTGGAAAACTTCAGCTGAGGCCAACATTTTTCTGAATACTCAAGACATACAGACAATGAACATCATGACAAACAAAACCACTAAAAATCCTCTTCTTCCACTCCTCCCTGTGCACAACTCAATCAAAAAAGCCCATGTTTTTCATTTAAAAAAAAATTTTAAAAATCTAGATTATTAGCTCATTTTTTCCTCCTTGCTGAAGACTTTGAAGCATGTATTTATATAGCCACATGTACTGATCTACCTCATAAATATTTTTTGGACACTGCAACTCTTAATTTCTTCCTTCTTACACCACAGCATGGATTGATTTTCATTAGTAGTTCACTTCTGTAAGCAAAAAGAACGTGCAAACATGTTTATATGCATATCTATTCAAAGATGCATGAAAAATCACCTGAGAAGCAGAGCAAAGTTGGTTTTGCAGACATAAGCAGAGACAACTCTCTGCAGCTAATTTGCTTAATGAAATTAAGTTTCCATCAGGTGTAAACATGGCTTATTATGTATTTGACTTTGTCAGCCAACACTTTGCCAGTAATCCTAATAAAAGTACTTTAAAATGTCTAAGGAGAAGTGCAGAGAGACAAAAAGCAGTGAAGATGACTTCTGCACAATGGAGCACAAGTTAAGGAGAAACAGTGGGTAACCTGGTTTTCTTCTTCTGGGTGGAAACTCAAAACTTTTCAAAGTTTTATTTTGCTGTAAAACTAGTTAGAAAAAGCCTCAGGTAAAGGGGATAATTGGCTGAGTGCAATCCCCAAGAGCAACATCCAAGCTAACAGGGTTAGTCTAATCCTTAGGATATCTAAATGGGAACACAGCAAAGAAGTCACTACCTTAAGTTAGCAATGGCATGCCTGCTAGAGATTTGCTGCTGTCCACAATCCAACAAGGTTCAGACATTGACACTAATACTGGTAAACAAAACACCTGCAAACTTTCTCTATGTAAAACACACGTACTCGCAAGCTGCAGTCGACCCTATCAGACCCTGGACCTCTCTCATGACTCTGGAATAGGGCAAGATGATGGTTACCATTCTGCAGAGGATGATTCACCAAATCTTAGAATTCTGTAACTGCAAGGCACTTCTTGAAACCATTAAGAAATTTGTTAAAAGAGAAAAAAAATAAACTGCTTCTTTATAGAGCCAAAAGTGGACTTCTGTAATGTATTGCCTCTGTAGCTCCAGTGGTAAATAGCTCCAGCACTTTCTAGGGGGGTTAAATAAATTAATGGATAGCAGATTTGCAAACAGATACTAAAGTGAAAAGGCAGCAACATACCTTCTGATACCCCTAAATACAGTGTTTGTAGATGCTTGTGAGGGGTGGTTGAGTGAACTAGGGTTGTTCAGTTTGCAGAAAAGCAGGCTCAGGGGAGATCTTATCTCTCCCTGAAAGGAGGCTGTAGCAAAGTGGGGGAGGAAATGGCTTTGAGTTGTACCAGGAGAGGTTTAAATTGAATATTAAGAAAAATTCCTTCTCTGAAAGGGTTGCCAATCACTGGAACAGGCTGCCCAGGGAAGCGGGGTAGTCACTATCCCTGGAGATATTTAAAAGACACAGAAGTGGCACTTAGGGACATGTTTTAGTGGTGGACTTGGCAACGGTAGGTTTACGGTTGGACTTGGTGATCTTAAAGGTCTTTTCCAACCCAAATGATTCTATGATTCCATAGGAGTAGGAGACAGAGAGCACAGAAAGCAACTAGGCTCACAACTTTTCCTAGAAACAGCTCCTATCTCCACTGCTAAAGAACATGAGTGAATGCAGACTGCTGCCTGACCAGAGAGGTATTTTTACACTCAGGATGAGTACAGAACGAAGCAGAAGGCTGGGAGGAGTTTGTATGACACTGGGAAACCTCATATCCAAGCAAAAAGTTTTGCCCCATTTGTTTTTGCTTGTCACCTCTAAGCAACTGGCAGTGCTTATCACATGCAATTACCAGCTCAGTCTGCCCTATCTCCTGATGACAGCAGTTGATAATGAACCACAAATCCTACTGCTCCAGCCAAGTAATCTTCCTCAGCAGTAGCTAAGATAACACAGGCAACTACATGTGCAAGTAGTATGACCAACAAGGCCACCAAGCAGCTGCTATGGCCTTAAGATCTAAAGTCGATGCAGTTAGGCAGACTAAGGAGAGACAACATAAAACATGATGTTTTGCATCATCACAGTAGGTGTCCCCAGGGCTGAAAGGACTTAAGGGTACAGGGAGGCAGGCCTCCATTTGACATTGCAATGGCAAAGAAGGCTCAAACTCCAGTCACCTCCACATATTTAGGGTTGTGTTGTGGTACTGGGATGTCCTTGCTGCTGCTAGAACAGGAGTGAAAATGATTCAACAGCCTGGAGACAACACAGGCTTTAAAGAGGCAAAACATATGCAAAGGCTCTGGCAGCCAGCAGCACACTGCATGTTGATATCTCTAGGTAGATGAGATCCCAGAGGAGGCATCAGAGGAGGTTAAGTGAAGAACATCCTAACTAGATGAGTGTCGGGACACCTCTGTAGCTAGGGTGTACAAGATGTACATCTGCAGGAAAACACAGCATCTCTCTCTGCAAGCTACTAATTTATTTTAAGATAGTCTAGGCTGGAAATGGATGCTTCACCAGAATTCCAGAGAGACAGTCAGAGATCTCAAGTGGCTTTCAGCTTTTAAGCGAAGATATTTCTCTTACCTTGCTTTAAGTACTTCATTGACTTTTTGTTCTAGTTCTAATCTCCTCTGCCGTTCCTTTTCTAGCTCCTGCCTTAACGTTTCAGCATTTGTTTCTTCTCTCAGCTTCCTGAGCTCCTCCTCTGTTAATTAAGGGAGAAGAAAAAGCTTTAGTTACCTTTAAGTATTTTTATAAGAAAATTAAAACCTAATTATGACAGATTAGGTGGGGTTTTTTTAATCTGTACTACATGGCTAGAAAGACTTAATAAAAAGCACACAGCTGTATCACACACAAAATGTTTAGTTACAGTTGTTAAAGCAATTGGAAAAACAACATTAAAGTTTTGTTTTCAAGATGCAATGTATCAAAAATAAGCTCTTGGTACAAGCTACCAATATGTAAACAAAACATGATGTACCCTGCATTCCCCAGAGAAATAATCATCAGGAAAGGTTGCATATTGCTAAATCTAGTGGTCGTAAGAAGAAAAAAAAAAATCTGTTGTCTTGGATAGGAAAAAACCCAAACCCATATACTCACATAAAATTATATGAGGCCATATAATTCTCTATCCATCCATTTCTGGGATCCCTTTATTTTTGTATGTCAGATGGCCCACTGTTATGATCCCCATTATCTTACACTTTTAAGAAGGGGTTATGAGATGAGGAACTAAGTTCAGATTTTTAGCCCTTTCTAAAGTTACAGTATGCAATAATTTATGTATAAATATACAAACATACACACATTCATACAAATATTTACTTATAAAAACACACTCTCAACTTCTTTTCATGAGAAATTAGTATCATCTATGCATAAGGCTTTTTTTGTGGCTAATTAGTCTTGCTTTTTTTGTCACTGCCAGTACCCTCATATATGACTTTATTTTACTCTAGAGCTACAATGGGGTCACTATCACTGATCACTTTTCCCAGATGGGTATACAAGACACAAGACAATCTGAAGATTTGGATTCTCTTTGTTTTGGTTTATTGTTTGTTTCTTTCTCTCTTTTTGCTTTTTCTTCTTTTAAACAAACAAAAAATATTTTGGTCTCTAGGCTAGTTTTTAAGTTCAACACCTACAACAAATAGTAGAACAGCAAGTGTAATTCAAGCTTAAAGCAAAGCAGAACAGAAAGTACTTGCTAATTCTACCATCAACACAGGTACAAGGGTTCAGGCTTTATGTTATTTTACAAGATTCATATATTATGCTCTATCCTCCAGCAACCTCCTCTGTTTCTTTTCACATATTGCCTTGTAAATGTTTGATAATCAGATAATTTTTATATCTGAGCCTCTCTGACTCCGATCATTGTGTTTTGAGAAGGTCTGAAGCCCTACTGCAAATATTCAGAAGAACTGATAAAATCTTCCCCTTGTGCAGTACCTCCAATCATTTAGCTATTGTGCAAGTTAGGTGGTGGTAGATCATCTGGATTCCTACAGCACTAAGAGGCTTAGAGCACAGAACTAGAAGAGACAGGAAAAGACACACAAATTGAGAGGACATCACAATGGCTCTCACCGTGACCCTACAGGCTGAACTCCACCAAACAGAAAAGAGTGCTGTAATCTTCCCACTGATACTTTGCTAGTGACCCAGGCAAGAAGAGTTGGAGCACAGAAACTAAGTTATCCTCCAGCAACTAAAACTGAAATTTACTCCCAAGATTAGGGAACTTTCACTGTTGCAACAGGTACTGTTCTCACCTGTAAATAAATTGAAAGATATGGACATAAGGGCACACTTATATGTGGAGCTGCTCCTAATTATGCATCCAGAAGGAATTTTAAATCCAGTAAGAAAATTACATCTATAATTAGCTTATCCTGCTTTCAAGGGTTTGTCTTGGTCCAGACCAAGAGCATGCACACAGCTGAGGGGAAACATCTGTTGTATTCCAAATGCACTGGAGCTTGTGCAATATCATGAAGATATCATAGAAAGTTCCAAGGCTTAACAGAGATATCATCTTCTCAAGACCATTAAAGGGAAAAAACCCTTCATCAAGCACATTTTTAAGAGGAAGTGACTATGTATTGTGTGTACAGAAGAAAACCACAAGAAGTGTAAATTAACTTCAATGCCCTTGAAAGTCTACTCAGATCTTCCAACTTCCTTAATTCCAGTTGTTCTGTTTGTGTTACATCTTTTTCTATTAAAAACAAAACAACTCCCCCAGAAACTTGATCACTAGGAGGACAAGCAGTGGCAGAGATGCAGAAGTTCTTTATGCAAAGAGGCAGAGTTGAGAGGAAAAAACAAATGAGGTAGAACTCCTATAAAACAAACAAAAATGTACAGCATCTCATCATTAAGGATCCTCACAGCTTCACATTCCATGGCATTTCCTAACCTTCATGTACAGGACTGCAATTCAGATCAACTTCACTCTGACTGCTCTGGCCCCTCCAAATCTTTAAAGATGCATTTGCTGTTCCTTTGGCAGCAGTGTGGTCTGGCATTGCAAAACCTCCCTGTTTGGTTAGTTAAATACTCTAAAGTTTGCTAAGCAACAGAAACCAGTAGGGTGGGGGACAAAAAGCAACAGAAAAAAAATTCTTCCTTGCTCTCTCCCCGGAAATAATCTACAGTTTGGCTAAGCTGAACTGAACTTAGCCCTGAGGGCTCCTCCTATAGAATGGCTGAAGCTGGCTACAAAGAGCAGAGGTCACAGACCCTTGAGAAAAACTCGTAAGAACGTTCACCATGGTGTCTGTCTACAGAGCACAATTAGCATCCTCTTTGACCATGAGAGCAGAGTGCTCCTTGTATTTCTTTTTCAGACAGTCAAAATTCCAACATCCTCCAGGTCCACAGAAACACAGAAGAGTAAAACATAACAGGTCAAGATTCAGCTCCAAGAAACATTAAAATACTGCAAGAGGCTCAGTGCACATCTCAACTGGACATGCAGGTGATGTGGGCCTAGTTAGAAGGGGAAAAGTACTAACAGAAGAAAATGTCTGCTGAAATACTGAGAGAGAAAATGCCAGCCAGCCTAGGAACTACAACGTGGAAGTACCTTGAGAAGTGCAGCTGGCATCTATGAAGTACACAGCTGAGTGTCTAGAAACCTGAGGCATCCTGAGGTACATTGATAAGCACAAATCAAGGAACTGTAACAGCAAATTATCATCTGAAAAGGTGAAAAATAGTCCAGAAAAAAGGGAAAAAACATCCTGAGAAAGTAAGAACCAGTAACTGCCCCTGGCTGTTCTATCTGCAAGAACAGGAAAAACAGTATGGAAATGTAAAAATTGGCCTGACTGAACTGAAAACATCAACATTTATTGGCTATTACAGGTGAAAAAAAAAGAAATTAACAGCATCTACTGGCTGCTGAAGTGGTGGTATCCTACACCTCCTTATTTCTCTATGATAAAAATTACTTCAATGAAGCTTCTCTGAGAACTTCCTATGCTGCACATACTTTTCTTAAATAGGCTGAACTCTCTGCAGAAATTTCCTAAGGGGTCTTGGATCCTCAGTTTAAAAATATATATATATATACACACAAATGTATTTTAAAATACATATCTACACATACATATATGCATTTTTTTTCATTCATATATATTCACTTTATCAATCACAAGTATAGTTACCAGGGGTGATTTTTGTGGTATTTGTGGAAATCTGTAAGAAAGTAGAGAAATTTAGAGTAAAAAACCTCCACGTGCTTGTATGTTAGAAGTCCTACCAATGCACAGCCACAATCTCTATATACCGGCAGGCTAGGTAACCCTTCAGGTCACAACAGCAGGTGAGACTGAAAAAGATGTTTTAAATCTCTCCAACTGAAAGAAAATGAATTTGTGAGGGAAAGCAGGACAGTATCTAGATAATATTGCACTTTATAAAATGAGAGAAAAATGTGAGAAAAGGCAGCAATAATGTTTCAACTACATTAACTTCCATATCTTGGCACTGTAAACCCTAGGAGGGTTGACCCTGTAGGAAAGACCACCGTCAGTGATGCATCTCAGAAGTTACCAAAAAAATGTATCTATTTCAGGTTTTCTGCACATTCTATTAGGTGTAACACAAACATCTCACCTGCACTCTAAAGATTTGATTATTTAAAGACTTGACAATTCAGAAAGTTTAGCTGATACCATGTCATTGTGGAAAGAGAAGCTACCCAGTATTTTAGTGGATCATCATATGTCATCAGCCACTAGCGCAACTCAATAATTTCAGTTCGCTCCCCAGAGTACACCATCTTGTAAGGAACATTTTGATAAAAAGCTCTTAATGACCAAACTATTTAGTTTAGGCAAGACTAAACAGTATCTGAGTAGTATTTAGAAAACAAGGATAATAGATCAGGCTGGGAAGGTGTGGCAGCAGGTTGGATTTCTAATTCAATACTGCATGTGCAGTTAAGTGGATGTTTCCCTTAATGTGGGGATTGGAGGTGGATTAGGGAGTCTCCTAGTAGCTGTTTTACATAACAGCATTCATTTGTAGGCCTACAGGTGTACTGCAAAATCCCTCCCAGGACAAAGTGACAACAACAAAAAAAATGTGTATATATCTTTCAGAACATAGCTAGAGACTGCAGATCACTGTTTCTAGCTACCAAATCAGTTTAGTGTTAAATCTAAGGAGACAGAGTAAAAAACTAGAAATGCCAAGCAGTGTACACACACCCTGTCACACTTACACAGGGAAACACCAGTACTTAACAGGACAGAAATAACCCTCCACGTCTATGCTAATTACGGCCAATCTCCCTACAATGCTTTGAACATCACCGGAGTTGTTGTTGTTGTTTAATTGGCACTAAACACACTAAATCCCAACCACACACTGTCCAGCTCAACCTTACTAGCCGTGCTGACAGAGCAAGCCATTGAGAGTTTTCTCTAGCACAGGCAGCTTCTACCCCTGCAAACTGGACTGCAAACTCCTAAAGAAATTTTAACTTTTTTATTAACTTTAATATTTTAATTTTGTTCCAGAGAAACCAACTATATGAAATTACTAACAAGGTTTTAGAGATCTGTAAACATCTATTTTCATCACTGAAGAGCCTCTAGTCTTTATCTTAAACACCAGCAGCAAACGGCAGGGCAGTGAAAGACATGGAATGGTTCCACCACTTGTGATAAAGCAAAGACGTACAAAGAACATTGCCTGACCAACAAGCAGTAATGCACAATGAACCCATAATAGAAATCCTTATCCTGTTGGGTTTTTTTTCCTGTTTACAGTTATTTTGTAATTCATATACTGCCCTGGAAAGAAGTTCACAAATCATAGCTATAACTGAACACAGCTTAATTGTGTACTGTTTGTTACCTGGTTGTCTTCTAATCTCTGACTCTCCCTTGTCAGGGCTTATGTCCTTTCCGTCACTGACTTCAGAACCATAGAAACTGCCTTACTACAAATCTATCCAAAAGACTAGGTAAAACATCAGCCTTTGATGCCAGACACTGCAAGATATTACATTTCTTTGTACATCAGATGCTTGAGAATGAAAAGGGTTGCCCAAGTCATTGCTCAGGCAGCTCCATGTTATTAGCTGTTCTTTCTTGTCCTCTTTCAAGTTTTGACCTTCTGCACTTCACTTGGGAAGACTACTCTTAGTATTTTAACAAAGAAGAACTTAATTGGTTAGGTGGTCGCTTCTGAAGTGGATACCAGCCTTCTTGTTCTCCATAGCTCTTCCAGAACTGAAGAAAATCATCTCAGCAGTCAGAGGGCAGCAACAGGGGGAAGATGTTGGAAGATACAGCTTGACTGTGGTGTTATCTGATCATAGTTGTAGAAGTTTCTTCCTATTGTAATAATACAATATACTATTACCAAGACAATTCAGTACTACACTGTAAACTGACCATATTTTTAAGCAAGAGTTCTTCATGCTGGTTTCTTCAGGACATTGTCCTCACATTCCTTGCTGGAAAAGTAGGAATCCACATTATTTTGACTTTAAATCCAGCAACCCTTATACACCAACAGACTAAAGTCAACCTATGTTCCTGCTCTAGATTTTTATTTCCCTGTTCCCTTTAATCTAGAAAAGTCGTGAGTGAACTTGCCAAGGCACAATGATGTGTTTCAGTATCACTGATCCCTCTTTTGCCAAGTGCTCCCTTGGAATTTGTTTTGGTAACTATGTTTTAGATGGACTCCATACTACACCACTTAGTTTTAAAAAAGAAGTAGGTTAAAGGGAGGTACTGTTAAACTGAAGGCAGATCTCTCAGATTTTCTCTAACTCAGACATGATTCTTTATGACAAAGATGAGAATATTTTTTTTTTCTCTTTATCTTGCCACAGCTATTTTGTGAAACATCACTGAGGAGGTCAAGTGTCATATATGCACATTTAGCAGCAATGAAATGAAACAGTGAGTCCAGCATCCTGTTTGGTGATGGTCAGGAAGAGGTATTCCTCCACTAGCACAAGAAGAGGGACTTGTGGCAGTCTCTGAATCACCACCTACCTGCAAGTGCAGGGGCATCTTTTGCCAGGCATGCTGCACAGCAGGCAATGTTACAGCTTCACAGAGTATGACACAAAAACTATTCCCAGTATATTGCCACTAGTTTCTTCTTTCTATGAGCACAGTTGAAGGTGTCAGTGAAAGCATTAGCTACTTAGAACAGAGCCATCTACAAGCCTTAATTCGCCTTCATAATCTTTAGCAGTTTATGTCACACTGAAATTCCCCACAGCAAAAGTGAACTTCTGTTACATTTTTTGTATCATTCAACAACTTATTTTTTTTAGTGGTGAGAAGTCCTAGGTGACCAAAGACACTCCTGTAGGGAAAAAGTAAAAGCAAGACTAAGTGCTAAAAAACCAACAAACCACAACCTCAAACACAACACCTCACATGATCTACTACCACACAGGGATCAGAATGCGTTGTTCACACTTTTAGCTACACATCTAATCCTCAATGAACTCTCATTCCTCCTTCCTCAAAATCTTCTTTTCCTATTGTTACAGAAGATTCACCTTGAACTACTTTATCTTAGCTGGTCTTTGCTCAGCTACCCTGTGCATAAGAAAATAATGCTAAAAACATACTAAGTTGTGGGGGTTTTCTTTAACCAAACGAAACAAACAGAAGGTTAGCAAAGAAGCAAAACTGAAGGAAGAACTATTCAGGGGTTTTTTGCATTTGAGAACCCCTTGCTTTGTCAATTTAATTGTATTCCCTTGTGCTCAGGCTTCTTGTTTGCATGAGTCTTTTAAGGAGAAAAAACTTTAATAACAGGAATACTGATGTCAAAAAAAGCAGACAAATACTAAAGATGAGCTACATTTATTGAGTGCATATCCTTTCCTCCTCCCTATCCTGTTTTATACAGGTGTTTTGGTAGAGTTGAGAAATGAAACTGTTAAATAGAAACCCCACATTTTCACTATAACCTTCTCCAGCTCAGACTGTTTCACCTGCACACATCAAAACAAAGTGACATGTCATATTCACAAACAGTCATGCCACTTTGCCTTAAAAAAACCCCTAACACAGGTTTGGCAACTAAACAATCTCTCTTACTTTTTTTGTTTCCATCATTCTGTTGTGCCTCTCTCTGCCCTTTAAAAGGCAGAGGTCCTGTTCCAGTACTCACAACAAGTACAGGTTTTGAGGACCAGTTTTTGAGTCTCTTTGCATATGCCTACAGGGTGGGGAGCAGCATGGGCTCTCTCTACACTGATAGGAAAAAAAGCCAACTCTGTTGCAGAAGCAGTGCAGGGAAGGCTGTCTCTGAATCATCATTCTGCTTCCCTGTGCAATTACTATTCTCTTGGTACTATTTTCCTCACCCGAGTAGCAGAGTGTCATGCGAAGTGTTTTCTATTTCATGTAATGAGGGAGAGTGAATACAAAGTGCATCATATTTAACAAGATACACTTCTCTGTGCAAACTGGTCCAGTCTTCTTTCTCATCACTCCTGTTATGTCCCACTTCAAATGAGAATTAAGATTTCATTACTATGCTATGTACAAAATAGTTATGCTAAAAACCAGTTTGTAACTTTACATTTACAAAGAGTGCTTTCAGTGGAGCTTTATTGTGTTGTAACAGACACAGGATCATTACCCTTACATTATACAAGGATTTTAAACTAAACTTCCTGAAAATATCCAAACTATATTAAAATCAAAAGCTTATCAAGATAGATGCCCCTCTCAAAACATCAAGTGGGAAATTTTCTATTGCTAGATAAACTTTTGCCAACTTAAAATTCATGAAGGGTACTGCTGCTCTATGAATTTTCAGAGATTTCAGAGACTAAAAATAAAAAACAGTTGCAGAATCCATCTAAAATGAAGGGAACTGCAAGAATTTTGCCATCATTGCAGGAACTGTTTTCACTCTGTTTTTGGCAGAAGTGAAACAGGCTATAAACACTTCAACATCTGGCTCTGAAACAGCAGCAGGGTCTCCCAAGGCTTTTATGTTACTAAGCCAAGCGGGGAAGGGCAGGTTCCACTCTGGGCTCCTGAAATCTCCAGCTCAGTTATACAAAAGAGACAGGCACAGCAGTGCTGACTGCTACCCTGCCTGAGCTTTCACACTGACTCTGCAATTCATGAAGCCAAATTGGGCATGCAAAAAAGGCAGAAGCAAGAGCACGCTCCACCTACATAAAGCAATGTGTAGGTGGTATCTGTTTTGAGCCGGTGGAGGAGGTAAAACAATACATCTCTGTCAGCACAGTGCTGCAGTTTGGTCAATCAGCCCCATGAAAAGGTGGTGTGAAGGCACATGATCTTCCTGGGTTGGGCCCTCCAGCATTCTGGCATCTTCACGTCACCACCATTCACATGCTTATTCCAATGATATGGGCAGATTGCATAAGCTCAGCCCAGGACTCTAACCTGCTGCCACACTGGGCTGGAGTCATATACTTGCCTTCTCCTCTGGTCTCGGGAACCTTCTGCTCTTGGAAGCCAAGCTGAGATAGGTTCACCTCCTCCACCCTCAGAGCAGATTGCTCACAGATGAGAAAGGTCTGAATCCTCCTGAGTCTGCACTGAGGTCTCTTAAGCCCCAGACAAGTGCTCTAACCTCCTCACAACTGCCTTTTCCAACAATGTTTCCAGGAAATAGTCAGAGTTTTGGAGAGGTTTTTGTCCAGGAAGGCTAGACATGAACTCCATACACGTGCTGCATCACAAGCATTTCTGGGTATGGGCAAGACCTTTCCTACACCTCTTAAGAAATTTTCTGTAGTTTTTGAAAAGTCTCTCATCAGAAGTCAGATCCAGAAAAACTGAAAATGTGTTAGTACAAAGCGAGAGCAGCTCTAGTGAACAGGCAGTTATGCAGCAAAGCCTGGGCTCATGTTGTCTTTCTGGCTTCTCTTAGTGCCCAGGGAAAACATTCAAGAAGAGCCTCTTCTAGTCTTCACATGCAAACTACAGTACTCATCAGAGGAGCTCCACAAGCTCGAGGGACATGTGCAAGAACACCTTGTTAGTGTTTATTAGTCCAGGATTTTAAGATGAAAGAAAGGAGGGCTTGGTGGAAGGAACAAAGGGTGGGAGAAGCCCAGGGTAAGATCCACTGACACAGCAGCCTTGGTGCTCACCGGTGTCAGTATGCTTTATTTAGGAGCCCATGCTGCAGGATCAGGATCCCTTGGCCAGGGTTGACCATCTAGCAAGGAATGGCTGCTATGGCCCACAGACAGCATTTGGGTGGCTCAGGTAGACACAGCAGCTACTTACTCTATTAACAGAGTCTTCACTTGCCACTTAAATCAACTCTTAATTCTGCTTCAAGTTTTCTTAACCAAAGATGACAACAGGCTGCCAGGTCAGTACACAACAGCAAAATCAATGCAGTGAAACGATTTCTCTGCTCTTCTCTAGTTTCGCTATTGCAGCAGGTGTTTGACCTTCACGTCAGGCGAATTACACCAAGGGTGTTCTAACACAGATGGTAACTGGTCTCTAACTCAGCTTCATAGTCAATTTGTTGCACACAATTACTGTGGCTGTTGGATAAGGTGTTAGCATTTCTGTACAGAACATGACTTGATAGTACAAGTCTTTTACTGGTCACAACCACCAGACACCACCTCTAAGGTTTATCACTTTCTAGTACCACAGAACTGCTCAAGAACCACGTAAGATTTTCTAGAGCTCTACTTTCATGACGTCTATATTCTGCTAGGTCACTCTTCTTACAAAGAATCACTGGATAAATTATACCAAATAGCAGAAGCCAGAAAAAACACTGAAGTTAATCATACACAAGGTTTAAAAAGGCACATGAGAATGAAGAGCATGGGGAAGCAGAAATTTCAATGGGAAAGAAGCACAACCCCAGCCTCTTTTGTAAGGTTGGTTTAAAAACCATAACTGAAACCAGCAAGTTTGTAAGCCTGTAGAGACTCCTGCCACATCCTGCAGAACACAGTGGAATGCAAAACCACTGTGAGAGAGGACTTTATTTCCTCCTAAAGCTTTTCATCTTCACATGGCATTTCTTTAATTTACCAGTTCATGACTAAGCCTTCTCTAACAGTCACCAGGTCTGGTTGCTCTTAGCTGCTGCTACCACCACCTCCTCTTCCTGAGCTGCTAAAATTAGCATTGCAAAAGGCTTGAACATCCTTGAATGAGAATTAGCTAATACTTCATGTAACCATAGGATGCATGAATTCCTACAAAGCACCTTGTAGCATAGGGAGCAGAGTGCTGATATCAGCAAACCAGGCACAAACAGTAATAGAAAGGTGCAAACTCAAAAAGATACCATTTTGTCTTTCAAACGCAAGAGCAGCAAGAAAGTCTTTATTTCTTGTTTGGATATAACCCCGATTTTGAAATAGAAGCACTAAAATCACTACTAACTTTAGCATATTAACCCAGCTGCCGCAGTTCAGCAGTTGCCTTTCCCTATCTGAACCCTCAGCCAGCACTAAGGCAGTGTTCATGTACATTAAATACAAGTTATAGTAATATACAAAGTCCTTTAGAAATGGATGATTCTGACGCTGACAGCTCCAAGACAAAGCTTTTTTCATCCACATGCATTCAGAGGTCCAGCAAACTAAGCTCTTTGCACTTTCCACTCAGCAGGTATTCCAGTCGTGTTCTGCAGGAACCCACCCCAATACTGCACACTCACCAGACCCAACAGGCATATTTTCAGCTTTCCTGTACTACGGTTCATAAGCAGCCACTGGATTACAGAGATTAAGACCATTCCCACACAGACAGGAAAAGCAACTTTAGCCCTTTTGGCTGGAAGAGTCAGATGATCTCTCCCCTGCTTTAAGACGTCATTATCCAAGATCCTCTTCCTCTATGTGCCTCACCCTCCTGTCAGTCTGCAGCTTAAGCCCCTCACATTTCCAATCACGTTCTTTTTGCATTTACAGCTATGCAACACACTAAGCAATTCTTCTCATCTTCACTTCTCTGGATGTTTAGATTATCGTCACTAAGGAAGAGCTTCATCTGGCATCTTAGATGAAGATATCTTCCCTTTACAGACAACTATGTCTCCAGTAACTATTTGCTCTAGCTCTCCCCTGCAGTTTGTAGTGGCTACTGTTAGGTCTGGGATTGTGTTTCACTGAAAATACTACTCAGCCAAACTACACCTTTTACTTGTGCCTACTAATGACTGAAAGGAGTTTAGAGAAGACTAGCTGTTCACTCTTGCTCTAGTCAAGCACCTGCAACTACAGACCCACACTGACTTGTGTATGTGTACATTATACATAATGTATAGCTGAAGGAAATCTCTCCCCTTAAGTCTCCTGGCTACTAACACACCAATACAAGTAGGAGGTATACCATAGGCAAAAATAAAGCTGAGATGAGGCTGACAATGATTAGAAACTCAACACATTGAAAAGCAAATCCAGGGAACTTTGAGTATTTCCCCCACATATTAGCAGCTGCTTTAATTTCTGCACACCTAACTGGAGGAAATGGAGTAAGAAGAAGCGGCAAACTATCTAAAATTAGAATTATAGTAAGGTTTCTTTAAGGAATTCCATAATTAAAAATAGTATGCAAATACAGCTGAGTGAGTAGCTTTAAGAAACATCTATTACAGCCATAGGATTTAAAAAGAAAAAAAAAAATCCAGGTTTCTTCCAAGGGCAAATTAAGTAAATAAACAGCACATTTCAAGGAATTGGGTTTTTTGGTTTTTTTTTTTTTTTTTTTTTTTTTTTTTTTTTGCTCACTATCAGTTCACTTTTGGGAAAAAAAGTAATGAAGCATTTCAGTACAAACCCACACAAAATAGTAATTCAGAAGAAGGAAGAAAAAAGAATACAGGGACCATACGCAGAGAGTGAGCTTCTACTTCATTCCAACTGATAAACATAGTTATGTATTTCAGCTCAGTATTTTGAAGGGGGTGAGTGGGTAAGGGACAAGCTTCATTGTGCTGATTTCTCTACTAGTTTGTTATTCTTTTTCTTGGTTTTATGTACAGAATAGCAACCAACTTGCTAGGACAACACTACAAATGCATCTAAAGCAAAACTCAGGCTCTGGTAAGGAGCTCTTGACCTAGTGGTAACTGCTGGAGTCACCTAGGACTGACTCATGTCACCCAGCTGAACTAGCCCATTGGCCTGAACCTCCACCATTTGCTCAAAGTTAATGTGAAAGAGTGAACTTCATGATCTTTTACCTTCGAGGTTGCTACAAAGGTTTGTGAAAAGGAAAAAGATTCTGCTGAAAGTGGTAAAATGGTTGTCAGAAGGTTTTCAAACTAAAGCATGAACTTGAACAGTAAGAACATTCACAAAAATGTGTGTCCCACTTGGTTACTGTAATCACACACTAAGAACTGAGAAGGAATTCACTAGCAGTGGAACCGTTTGGGAACAATGTCATGCTTTTCTAGCAAAGAGTATGCTCTAGTTCAAACCAGAAAACAGTTCTGTGAAGTCCTACTGTTTCTGTTACACATCAGATTACATCAGGAAATCACAAATGTCTCATCTAGTTTAAAAAAACAATTTGGTAACAGGAGCTTAAGCAGTATGTCTGTAGGGACAGAAGGAGTACGTGGTAACTCTGTACTGCACAGTTAAATAAGAAGTCAAAGAAATCACTTAAACTAACAAGGTAAGTCAAGCAGAGCTTTCCATTGTCACTCAATATTCCAATCATGATACTTCTCCCAGATACCAGTGGAATCTGATAGCAGCTTGCTATAAATTCATGCCCAGTCATGTGTTCCTCTCATACACATAGGGGAAAAATATCAAAGAAACATTGCCAAATAATAAACAACTCAGAAAATTAATTCCAGATCCTTGAGAACATGCTGAAGATAAAACAAAAGATTTGTTAGATTATAATCGAGAAACTGAGTAGAATTTAGCCTTTTTATATCTACCCCTTAGAAAATATATAACAAGCTTTGAACACAAAAAACCTTCATATTCTGAAGTTCAAAAATAACCCATTAAAATGACCATTTTGGGAAGCAACTTGGTGATAATTTTCCTTGATTTCTTATAGAGATCTCTACTTCTATCAACCAAAGGAATGGTTGTGTTGTGTGACCCCCTGCTTTTTTTGTTTTGTTCTAACTATCCTATTTTACAAGGTGGCAGTTCAGGTCTGCTAAGATAAAATCCCAAAAGTCTTACAGGTGCCTCCAGCCATGAATGACAACTTTGTCTCATATAAACACACACATACACACTTAAACAAGAAACACTCGAAATCTACAAATACTCATGTGCATTTCTTACCTCACTTACCAGTAGTTCACATACTGTTAAAAGACACGTATTTTAAGACATTACGTGTTGAAACAGCTGCCAAATAAATGCATTTGGTCACCCATTCACCTCTTCCTTCTTATAATTATCTAGACAAAAAAATCACCTATTGCAACCACATGGAGTTAATTCTAAGATGTCAACACTGAGACTTCCAGCTAAGCAGCTTTTTTCATGTACCGAGGTGTATTTGGAGGAATGCAATGAGGAAAAAGACAAGACCCAGAAACCTTGGGAATGCATTTATGTTCCTTCTAGAGGAGTGACAGCCCACGTGCTATCCATGCATCAGCACACCTCAAAATTCTGATGCCATCTTCTACAGCCAGAGCAGCTTTATTTCAGCAGGCTTAAGCCATTCCCTTCTGCACAGCATTAATTGTATACTTACGTAAAAAGTGTTTTTCCAGTAAGGCTATTTCCAGATGACCTTTGATCTCATTCAGCCTGTCAGACTCCGTTCTGTTAAAATCCTGAACTCCTGAAGCCATAATGATGGTCCCTGGACCAGCCTATAAGAAAACCAGAATACATTGAAAACTCAGGGGCACTTTTTTTTTTGTCATTTAAATATATCATCTTGTTTCTGAAGCAGTAATGAAACAGCCACATGAGAAACACGCAAGTATCAACAACTCTGCATGACTCTTTTTCACCATTAAATTGGTGATGCTGTCTTTCTCTCATAAAGTAGGCATTTTCAGACAGCAGGGGAAAGGGTGGGTGAAGGCATCTCCTGTGTAATGGTTGTTCTGGTCCTGTGTACAGTTCCCACTAAGTACAAAAAGTCTGCCAACAAGGAGTACAGGAGCATCTCCAACAGCTTATACTCAAAATTGAAGTGCTAGATTACAGAATCCTACACCTGAAGAATGATCTCAAAGCAAAAAGGAATTTATTTACTTGTCCTAACCATTCCCCTCTCCTCTGTTTGAGCCCTAAAAATATCCAGAAACTGGTTTTGCTTTCAAATGCAGCTCACATACATTTAACCATGACATTTTTAATTACACACATATATAAATTCAACTGATCTACAAGAGTCAATTAAAAGACATTTTCTATGTTTTAGAAAAGATGTGCAGAAAGCTCACTGACAGAAAATGCTCCACTGTTAGGAATGATTTGCACTTTTAAGACATAATGGTGTGGAGATACCTATTAAACATGTTTTCCTGCTTGAGCTGAACAGATGCTGAGTTTAAGCCTCAGAATTTGTCTCTACAGCCTAACTAGCACTCTGTAGGCATTCACTGCAAAACATTTACCTGGCACTAACTCCCCACCTGGGTTTGCTCAATACAGTGCCAAGAAGAAATGCTATTTCCAGTCCCAAAAGCAAAACACACACAGAGAGCAATGCCAATGCTGCTGGCTCCAATGAGGAGCAGAAGCTGTTAGCTCAGCAGGAGCCCTATGCTGCCTCCCATTTTGAAGCCCACCCAGTTGAGATAGATCCCAGGGCACTCCTCACACGGGGAGTTGCAGCACAGCATCCCCCTCTTTGTGCTCCACACTTCCAGTTCAAACCTACCTTTAGCCTGAGAGGCGCAGCAATATATGCCTTTTGCAACCACTCCAGCCACTGCTGAAGAGTAACAGCTGCCTGATTTCAGATGAGCATGGGAGAGCAATTGACCTGTGTGTTGATTTCTTATCCACAGAGCTGGGTCATATTTGTTTATGCTGCAAGATTTAGTGTTATCATTTGCCAGACACCTGAAGAGCCTCAAATTGGATGGTGTGGCTGAAGTTGAACAGCAGCACCCTTAACACACACTCTACAGGCAGGCACAAGGAAAGCATTATTAAAATGCAGACTGCTGCTGAGGTGTTAAAGTATGTCCTTCTATATTGTCTATCCACATCTGGCACAAAGGGACAATCTCTGCTCCCAGCATGCAGGAGCTCATAGAGCCATCTAAAGAAACAGTGTCACTGCTTAAAAATAAACAAATAAAACCATGTACAGGCAAAGAGCAAGATGCTGCACTCATCAGGAACATGCCCAGGGTCTGCACATCAGTCCAGTGCTTAGACAGCAACAGGCTCCTTCCCAACCACACCCTGGTCTCCAGTCACACACTGTGGTGGGAAAAGGAGCACAGAGACTGACATTAGGGAGGAGAAGAAGGTGCTAGCAGATATCTAAGCACATTCAAGTTTTCATCCCTACTAAAGACAAGGTATTTCACTCAGAGATGAGCTACAGAACATCTAGACAACATCTACATTTTTGTCTAAGAACCAGCTCCACTTTTGGGTCCTCTGAGATGTGACATCATTAATTAAAACCCAGGATATGTTGATTTTGCCTCTTGGGAAGCAGGAAAATGTAAGAGGTGCCTAGCCCTAGCAAGAGTGATACAAGTTAACAGGACTTTTGAAAAATGAAGATCTGTCCTCTGTATGTGCCCCACAGCACCTCTTCAGCATTAGATACAAATGTAACTGGGCAGTTCTCTCTTTTACTTGCACAACATTGGACATGGATGATTTTTTTTTCCCCTCTTGCAGTATCTAACAAAACACTGGTCTCATTTTCAAGTTTGTAATTAAGTCAGGAGCAGTTCTCAAGCACGGAGGATGGGAAGTAGTGATCCCCTCAGCAGTGCCCAAGGGCATAACCATCCACTGAAGTCGCTCCTCAGGGCCCAGCAGTGGCCAGGACATACCACAGGGAAGGTGTACCTTAAATACAGAATTTTAACTTGTATTCATTAGAGCAGCAAAAAGGGGAAGTAAAAACAAAAAAGGATTCAGTAACACAATCAACTAGAGCTTGTTTAGACAGGTTGCAGCCTCCTGAGTTTTTCAACTGATACTTCATGTGCATTTTCTTACTTCAAATTATGAAAGGGTTCGCTGTGGCTGCTGCATTCACCTGCTGTAAAGGAAAGGGAAAACCCAACAACACTGCTCAAGAACAAAACCATCTGCATGAATATTTAATCCTTAGTAGCTATTCTTGGAAGCATACCCATATTGGCAAGCTCCTAGAACAAAGCTATGTTTTACATAAATTTAAAATAAATCTAGTGCTAGTCAGGTTTAAAGACTTTATGGTCTTAACTGTAATGTTTGCACCATGCTTTATACCTTCCAATCATTGTAAATGAGGTGATCAATACAGAAGCAGTTAAGGTTTTCATTGACATGTTTCAGGAAAGGCCAAACTGTGCTGGAACAGCAATTAAATTAATGTTTTCTGTACCACAATAACTCAGACTTAATCCTAGCACACTGGCAGGGAACTTGCATAAGTAGATTAGACTGCTTTCAGTACAGTATGCCAGGTATGAAAGCATTTCGACTTGTAATTCTCACTGGCAGGTAAGTGCAGAACCTCCATGGTTTTAAACACAAATTTGTTCTTTCCCTCCTCTGCCAAAGGGGATGTGATCCTCCTCTGCAGCAAGTTCATTCATATACCTGTACATAGGAGTAAACATTTTCTCCCCTTTTATAAAAATGGGACATTTAAGGGTACAAAAATTCATCTATAGCACAAAAATGACACAACATAAGTTGAAAAGAGACAAATCAAGCCAGAATTGGCAAACACAAGGGTGAGCTATGATTTTCAGGGCAGTCCCCCTCCTTACAACAGTTGCATCTTAGCA
The DNA here is from genome assembly GCA_013399015.1 of Galbula dea. Taxonomy (NCBI): domain Eukaryota; kingdom Metazoa; phylum Chordata; class Aves; order Piciformes; family Galbulidae; genus Galbula; species Galbula dea. Next base: position 2,779,949 of record VWZX01002122.1, read on the forward strand.
AATAAAGTTGCCAGAGCAATGTTTTAAAGCTTTTTTAGGTGCATGTCCTTGTTTGGGCTGGTTTATTTTCTTCCTAGTAGCTGGTATAGTGCTGGTTTAGATCTTGTGTTAGAATAATGTTGATTGCAACAACTGAAACAGCAGTACTTTAAGTAGTACTTATCCTAAGTTAAGGATTTACCAGTTTTCCATGCTCTGTCAGCAAGGAGGTGCACAAGAAGCTGGAAGGTAGTGTGGCCACTACTGATCCAAACTAGCCAAAGGGATAGTCCATACCACAGTCATGCTCACTGTATAAGCTGTGTGGAGGTGGGCAAGAGCAGGGATTGCTGCCTGGACACTGGTCAGTGGGTGGTGAGCAATCGTATGGCGCATCACTTGTCCTTCTTGGGTTTTGTTTCTCTTTTTGTTCTATTCCTTTTCAATACAATTATTCTATTTTATTATTATGACTATATTTTAGTTTAGTTATTAAACCATTCCTACCTCTACCCATAAGTTTTACTTCTTTTTTTGAGTTCTCCTGCCCATCCCACTGAGAGGGGAGAGGACTGAGTGACTGGCTGCGTGGTGCCTAGTTACTGGCCAGGGTTAAAGCACAACACTGCAGAACTGTGATCTACCAGGAAGGAACCAATGTTGCACCTACAGAATAGGAAACCATGATGCCACTGAATAAAGGGGACTTCACCAAGCAGGCAGCATTACCTGAATTTCCAATGTCAGGACAAGACAAATGCTAATGCATTCACTATTAGGAAGCATGAATGGACCAGGTTACCCTCCTCTATGTATTTAGCAGTTGTGGAATTTTTACAAAACAATGCAAAAAAATAACAGTGCTGCACATACTGCTTAATGTCCTTGTTTTAAAAACTCACTGAGAATTAAGCAAGTAGTTACTATCCAAGACATACCTGGAAGTCAGGACACTTAAATGGGAGGGGAAAAAGGTCCCACACAAGCAAATACCCAGCGTGTAATTTGATACCAAACTAGTTCGAATTAAGAGTAAAGTCTCAGAAATCACTGAAGAGAATTCAAAGCAAAATAATAAATCCTTCCAGTCTCAGTGTCCTCCTGTCAAGAGCTATCTGTGTGCCTTACCCAAACACAAGTTAAGATGTTTATTATTGAACTAAGTAGGTAAAGCTCAGTTTTAAGATAAAGAATAAGATGACCTCACATGGCCATCTATTCTGTCCTGCTGTGGGGTGTAAATTTTGCTCATGCCACTTCAGTCAAGACATGAAAAGTGTTGGGACTAATCCCTACAGTTTTATCTGTGGCCTGGGACTGAATGTGCACTTGTTGGAGCTGTGCATCAGAATATGCTCTTTGCAGGTGGCCAGGGCTCTGAAATCACAAGTTTTTATGACAAGGCTTTTAACTCTAAAACCTCCATTTGTGGTAAGCTTTTGCATACATTTGTCAAGTTCAGACACAGATAAAGAAAAGGCACCTAACGGGCACATTTCTAAGTGTACTACATACCCCTGAGGCACAGTACAGAAGGGCCTTTCATTCATATGACTATGCTGTACTGTTCTCCTAAATAGAGAGCTTTCTTTTAATGGCTCCATAATGATTAATGCATCAGACTAGAGTGAGGAAAAAAAAAAAAAGTAGAGAGGGGTAGAGATGAAGTCTTTGTCAAGGGAATGGCTGACAGTGGAGTCAGAGACTTTAATCTACGTATTGAAGATGCAGAGAAGGGAACTAGGACTCAAATTTTGCATGCCTATGCTCAGTTTCAAGCCACCAATCTTGCTCTTTGAAGCCCATGAGTTCTGTACTGAGATTTTAACAAACAGTGAAACAGCTCACATCTATCTGAAAAGGCACACAGCCTAACTTCAGTTTATGCACAATACTTGCATTGACTTTTGTACGTTTTCAAAAGCTCCCCAAAGGTATCAGCCAGGAAGAAGCAAACAAGAATTGGTCTTCACATGATCAGTGTAAAAAAAGTATAATACTAAGTTGCTTACAGTGCCTGTAAAAGAAAATCACTAAGTAACAATTCAACTGCATGATCTCAGTAAGAAATAGAGACATAATTCAGAATTGCCCTGTTCACACCATCTCAGCCACTATTTTAGTATTGACTTAAATAAACAAGTATTACTTTTATGCCCAGCACCTCTGCAGCACAAGGGATTATTTCTCCTTCCTTGATGTTAGGGATGGAAAGCAACACTTAGTGGACAGATGTCTGTGAGGGCCAAGTGCTAATCCCCCAAACTTCTCATCTGAAATTTATCCCTTATACATCAGACCTCTTTCCCTCATACAAGTTTGCTTATTTTTCTTGTTTCTGTAACAGCTGCTACTCTTAGGCTGTTCCAGCATCACATGGGTTTGGAGCTCCCAAACATCAGGAGCAGGGCAAAACAAGTCTGTTGCTGCTGCTTTCCTCTCTCTCTTTCTCCCTCTTTTTAAAAAACTATACTTAACTGCATCCCAAGGACTTAGACCACAACAGCCTACTTAACAGTATGTAATCAGCCAGAAAGCAAAGTGTTTCTCAGTACATATAGCTCAACAATTTGAGAAAACAGAGACCATCACCACAGATGTGTTGCCATAAGACTAACACCAGTCAAAACTGTAGGTTTACCTTACTATTTCCTCAATCATACCACCCTGGAGTTACTGTACTTCTAAAGAAATACAGAAAAAAGTACCTAGGGTTTAAGACAGATCTTTCTGCAGCCTCTAGCTCTGACATCCAGATCCTTCTGATTAGATACAAAGGGTATTCCCTGCTCTTCACACATAAATATAATGCTTTGAGTTTAATGAAAATAAGCCAGTATTTTCCTATAAAAATCCTCAGAAAACACCATGTTGGAAGGGCAGCAGCAGAGATTAGTCCAAGTATACACAATATATAGGTCTTAACAAATGACAGATGTCCTCATTAGAATAAGAGCAAAGGAAAGGCATTCAATAAACATCCTTGTCTGAGGAGCTTGAGCATTTGCATACAACAGACTTTGTAATCTAAAAGTGTTGTCATTACCACTTGTTTGTTCCATGATCATCTGGCAAAAGAGGTCCATATAAGCAGGACTAAATGTGATACCATACTTCAATTTAAGTACAAAACAGGACACAAGCTGCCAACAGCTAAGGAGATGCTTAAGCATATACTGTTTAAAGTCTTTTAGTTTAATGTTTGCTGTGAGCAAAAAAAAAAAACAACAAAAAAAACCAAAAAAAAAGAAATAGAAGGCTGTTACTGGAAGCTTACTTCCTAGTCCACAACTCTTCAAGTGTTAAATCCAAAATATATGGGCAAAGAATTATTAATTTGGTATTTTTCTGCCTGACAACTATTTAACATAATATAAAGATACTGAAGTACTCACAGGGTCTCTCAGCTCTTCATTGTCTCGAGTTGATGTTCGAGGTATTTTCACAGGGATTTCATCTCCACATTCAGTGTCTGAAGCATTTGGAGACTCTGCTAAATCAAGGAACTCATCTCTCTTGTGACCTCTGAACCTTATTTTGTCCAGCTTCTTTAGCATGTTCAGCACTGCACTTTTCTGCTTTACCTTAACATGACGGTTGGAGTCTCTGCAAGAAACAAGACACCAAGTATACTTTAGAAAGCTTGCAATAAACTTAAATAGGCATATTCTGATCACTACCTACTTCTAACCACCTTTCAAGGGCTGTTCTGCCACTGAGGAAAAACATGCTGCAGCTTAGCTTTTTAACAGACATTTTTTCCCCACAGGGTAACAGATGCATGGTTTGTTTTTCAGTAGTTGATGATTTACCATCTTCCCACACCACTACGGCCTCTTTCTCAATGCTATTTTTAAAGCAAATCAGAATGGGCAGAAGCTGCACTCCAGAGTCTGGGAAGTCCATTCCTAACAGGTTAATTGAAACAAAAAATATATGGTTGCTAAGTCCACATTCTTTATCTTGCCAATGCTTCTAGTCAAAAACACAAACATCCTTCACAATAACAACAACAACAAAAAAATCCCCAAATGAACAAAAAAAAGCAGCTTCGAAATCAGTCTTTAAATTCACAGAAAAACTGGAGCAAAAGAGTAAGGAGGCTATTATATCTCCCTACTGCTTCATGCTAAGAAAACAAAGTACCAAGGATTTATTGAAGAAAGCCACTAGAGAGATCTACACAGAAGATCCCACCAAGAACCAGAGATTGTTGAAACAGACCATAAACCACATTCAAATGTGCTGACAAAATCCTTAAAATTACCAGTACTGACAAACTTGTATACCCTTTGCTAGATTTCTTTTATCTTTTTGAAATGTAGAGGAGAATCACTTTATTAGTAATGTTCTCACAATTTTTTTTAAGCTAGCATGACCAAACAAAACTTTACTGTAAGAGAAACAGCACAATTAGTATTTTTGCAGAATGCACAGGTGCTATGGCATCTGAAGAATGGAGAAGTGACCAGGGCATTTCACTTCCAGAGGCAGTATTTGACATGAACAATACTTAAATTCTAGATCTCCAATCATACTGGGAGAAGCATTTTGCTTTTTAAAAGACAATAGAAGGTGGCTTAATTAACTTATGTAAACTCATTGTAATGGTAGCTTTCAAAGACACTGCACTGTATAATTTCTGATTTAAACCAGAGCTGCCAAATCAGCCTGACTCAGTGCTCTACAGGAATCACTCTACCACAGTCCCATCCTCTTTTTTTTTTTTTTTTTATTTATTTCTTAATCAAGAGAAGAGGAAAAAAAATTGGTTCTTTGATCCTGGCACTCCAGCAAGCAACTACTCCTGCAATTTATAACAAACCAGCCACAACTTTCCCTCCAACAAACTCTTCTTCAGCTCAAAGCATTGCATTTGGAGAGTGCCGCAGTGCTCTTGCAAACAGACTTTTGCAGCAGTAAAGATATATTTTGAGTCACTTGTTCCTGTTACTTTTTTTCCCCCCTATGGTCAATAGTGCCCTCTTCTTCATTAAAAACATGCTTAACTTCTTGGTACATCATCCCATGCCCTGGTGGGAGATGACAAAGCCAAGGCAGATCTAAACATGCGTCACTAGGATTATACCCAAAGAGCAAAAGAAGAGCGTTTTGCTCCTGGCACCCATAGTCTTTGGATTTTCCACAGAGCTCTTTATCTTTACCTGCAGATTCTCCATTTATCCTAACAGTTTTGCAGGGACTATTCACACCAAGCTCAAACTAGATCATTTCCTTCAAAATCTGCCTTAGCTTTCACCTCTGCTGGGTTTATTAGCACCCTTTACTTAGACATGTGTTTGAAATGAATACAAATCCCCCATAACACAGCTGACAAGGGAAAAAAAACAACAAACCCACCACGAAAGTCTTTTATCAGAGATGTTTAAAGTTGCAGCCCTGTGTTTAATCTCTCAGAAAGAAAATATTTTAGAGAGAATCACTTGCAGTACTCAGACCAAGGTTATTTTCTATGAACAGCTTTTCTCTGAAGCTCTATTGCTTGTCAAAGCTAAGTTTAAAATAGAAACACTTCTTGCTCTTTCATTGACTATTTGATGAAGAAACTTGACAGCTATCACATCCAGAAATATCTCTAGGCCCTACTATTAATAGCAACCAGAGAACAAATGCTATCAGGAAAGTTTAGACCTCTAATAAGCACTGGCAGAATTGTATCACCCTCCCTCTCATGTCAAACATCTCCATGTATGTTCAACCAGTTTTACATATCATGTAAGTCAGACATACAGCAACACAGTTGTAAACTAAGCCCCATTTGTTCATTCATGTTCATGCTGTCACTGCTAATGATACAGCTATCTGAAGAAATAATAGGGATGGTAGAGTGCTATCCCTTTTCTGGTTGCCACTCCACATCAATGGAGGCTGAGCATGCATCCCAAGCCTGCTTCATCCCTCTTATAGATGAGGAGATTAACTTATAGCTGCAGATAAACATTGCTGTCCTGGGCAGAATCAGAAGTCCTCAGTATTTGCCTCTTCAAGCCACATTTATCTACTGCTCTCCAAAGACCAGGACTGGATTTGAGCCTCTTTTTATAGCTTGGCATATACAGTACTTCAAGATGTTTCAAGATCCAAATTTGGTTTTCCCCTTACAGTGAATTCACTTTCACTTACCACAAGGAAGAAGTGAAAGGCAACAAAAGCCCCTTACGAGGGATCAGTCTCCAAGTCTTCTCTTCAAGCTCTGCCTTCAGGCAATGAAGAATGAAAGACCCATGGGAAAAGGTTCAGCAGTGTAACTGCCTGGGTCAGACACATTCGAGAACACAAAGTCCTAAACTCCAGCCTCCTCCTAGGATGATTCACGTATTTCAGCCCTGGGTCACAGAACAGCCTGTCCAACAGATGTACACATGACCACTTTTATGGTATTTCTGACTAGTAAAAGTGATGTACCTACCCTTAAGTGTGTTACCACTTCGGCTTTTAAAAATGTAAACCTTTCTTTAAAGCACTAACAGATCACTCCACTGAAAAGAGTCAGGTTAAACTCTGCAGTACAGAGACTAGCAAAAAGAGATGTCATCAGTGTCAATATTTTCGAAGTACTGACCATTTATGTAGGTTGACCATTAAAAGAGGAAATAGTGAAGAATTATGTTCCTAGGCTTTAAGTGTTTTAAGTGTAAGTAGCTGTAACATATAAATATATGCTTGTTATAATTTAAAAATAATATAATTTTGTCTAAAAATTGTTTTGAGAGTACCAGGCTCCCAGATTATTTACAGTTACATTAGATTAACCTAAGCAAAAACCTACACTTGCCAACAGGCTCTTAAAGAAACTCATTCCCTGGCCTTCAGCCAAATGCACAGTCTAAATCAAGTTTTTCATGTCAGCAGCCTCTTCTTACAACTAGAAACTATTTTTTTAGATAAAGATCAAGAAATGTGGAGATATCTTGGCAGTTTCAGACTCACTGGGAAAAAAGTGTTCTAGTCTAAAAGACTTGGGTCAAGCTACTCATCCCCTCACTCTCCTGGTAACTACTCATCCACATCCTGGCTCAGCTGGTTCAGCTGTAAGTTTCAAGCTGTTTCTTGTAACGCCCCATGCCAGCAACATCCAAACCAACATGCAGATTTGCACATGCAGAGCTCAGAGTGTGAATGCAGATTCACATCTCCCTCTGCTTTCAAGCTAACCAGAAGAAAAAACCATGAAATTATAATAATACAAATATTTTACCTCTGTGCACTGAAAACAGTTGTTTCCCAACACTGCTATACATCTGACAATAATTTTCTCACTACCATACAAAAAACATGCTATAAATAAGAATTAAAACTGGTATCATGCTTGAAAACTATTAACTTGAGCAAAATAAAACCAAATCCATCCTCCCTGATCAAGATTATTTCTGCATGCAAACATCCTACTATTAATGTAAACAGCAGATCTTTCCCACACTCCATGCTGTAACAGAAAGTGCTGCAGAGCACATTAAGGCAGATGCTGACTCTGCAAGACTGATTAAGGTCCAACTTTGCTGCACCTCAGCCAGATCTAATAATACTAGCAGGTCTTCTGTCATCATGTAGTAAGGATATCACTTACAAACAAGGCTATCCAGGTGCCTAGGTTTTTAAGAAAATGGCTTTTATTTTTCTTGCTGTGGTAGCAGAGGTCAAACCAGTAAAATCAGATAACATCTAATTTGAAGTCTCAGTCAGTATATCTAAGTCTACAAGAGATTCATGGTCCAGCTCTATATATTGCCCTGTGCAAAAAGTTCCCTCTTATTATACAATTTCCACCCCCCTCAATTTCTCATTTTAACAGACTCTCATCTTAAGCTACTGTCTGAACATTCTGTACTTACTAATATTTAAGAAATGAACCAGAGAAAGATCAACTGACTGCTCTTCAAGATCTCCTTGTCTGCCCAGCTTTTCTTCCTCCTCTGCACACGTCTCCCAAATTGCTCTCCAGAAGGCTCACATTTGTGAAGAAAGCCAAACCTTACCCACAACACCTCTTCTTAAGTAACAAGGAGTGGTTTTGTATGGACTAAGTAGGCACCTTTCAGGAAAACTTTACATTAAGCTCAACTAAACAAGATGTTTAAGCACGCAAAAGGGACACAAACTTCACTCAACACAGCCCTTCCACGAACAGTGCCCATGTGAGACCCATCACCCAGGACTATACAATCTGTTAAATTCCCTGTATAGACTGATGCAATCATTTCTTGTTGGAAACCAAGAAATGGCAGTACTTTGGGCCAAACATCCAGCTGGACTAGCCAAGAGCAGCTTACAAACACTCTCCAAGTTATAAGCATTGTGCAAATGCCCTCAATTTCTGACATCAACAAACACACAAGGCTTGACTTTCAGAGCTGACCTCTTCCCACCCTCACTCATCCGTCACAGGTTCATCCTGAAATTAGTCACCACCTTAGCATCACAGCCTGGTAAAGACTTCCTCCAATTACATCACCCTTGGCCCCAGGGTCATAATATGATGTAATAATATGAGGACAGGCCCTTTAGCAAGTCAGAGGAGGCAGCACCTCCAGTGACCCCCCCCATGGAAGGACAGAAAAGGGGGAGATGCTGATCCCACTGCAAAGGATAGTGCCCAAGCCAGATGAAACTGGGGAACCTTGGCTTGATAATCACCAGAAAATTGTGGGTGGAGGTGCTCATAAAAAAGAAACCCCGAACCTCACATATACAGAGCAAACTGCTTTCTGGTTTTGGAAAACATCTACTAAAAGCTCCCAAACCCTTTCAGAGTCAGGAGTCCTTAAAACTCCAGGGATAGCCTAGGGGGATAGATTTTGTTAGGGCTTTTTGCATGAGAGATGAAGTTATCATGCTACCTATGGTGCAGAGAAATATTTTGCTTAGTAATTCAAGTTTATTTTTCCCTTGAGTTTAAAGGGAGATGAACAAAGAAAATCCCACCAGAATCATCTGCTCTGCATTACAGACAGCAACACTTGTTTGACACAGGTCAGAAACGAGCAGGAAGTTGTGCTTCAGTGTTGAAGGCTTAATTAGAGGCAGTTATTAATTAAGCACCAACTCTGAAACAATTTAAATTGTCCACTGGCTGGGGGAGGAGGTGAGAAAAAAGTGAAAAGCTGTGTAACATGCACCACAGTACAGCATGGGTACTGGAGACAAAAGTTCAACAAACCAACCTTGACTGTGAGCAGTGAGGTTGTCACAGCAACCATAATGCAGTTTCATGAATATACATTACACTAAAACCTGCTTTTTTTCCCCCTGAAGAGACTAACATGTCATTCAGCTCTCAACATGAAGCTGCCTGGGAGATGAAACAGGTTTTACAATAAAAGTGACTTCCCTTCAAAACCTTCAGCTCATCTGATGCAGACAGGAGGGGCTGTAGGAAGAGGGGAGACAGAACATGGCAGCATGGGACTGTAGGACTCCCATCTGTACCTGCCTCAGCCAGAGGGTACTTCAGGCATATTCAGCAAACATTTCAAGGTAGAGGTTCCTAAAATCAGCTGCTCAGTCCCTGCAAAGTTTTAGGCCTATGCAAGGCACCAGCCTTAATCCCTCAACCACCTGAGGACAGGCCCTTTAGCAAGCCAGAGGAGGCAGCACCTCCAGTGACCCCCATGGAAGGACAGAAAAGGGGGAGATGCTGATCCCACTGCAAAGGACAGTGCCCAAGCCAGATGAAATTGAGGAACCTTGGCTTGATAATCGCTAGAAAATTGTCGGTGGAGGGACTCACAAAAAAGAAACCCTGAACTATGCATGTACCAATACAGGTCATCCACCAATCTGTCAAGAAAGCTGAAATAGTCACTTGCCCTCAGTTTCTGAATAGTTGTGGGAGTTGTACTTAATGCCCCACTTACCATTGTATTGGAAACATCACACCTCGAAATCCCTTCCACAGACACAAGACACCCTACACACCTCTGTCTCTCATCATGAAACCTAAAAATCAGCAAGTTTTGTTACATTAATTCCTCCATAAACTGGTAAACTAGGAATTTTAACTCTCAAAACAGGAAGATTAAGCTCATCTTTTCCTCAAGACATCCATGTGGGGATAAAGTGAAACATTTACTATGCTATCAGAAGAGCAGCACCAAAAACCCTGCATGAAAATGACTTCCTGCAGAGAGGAGCTCAAGCAGCATGCATGGACTGGAGAAGCCACCAGTTCCAAGCTATGGGGCAGTAAGCAGTTGATCAGCATGTGGTTGCCTGCTCCTCTGTCTGGCAGATATACTGTGAGCAGGGTAGCATGTTGGTATAGTAAAAATGCCTATCACCCTCCAGGTGAAATCCTCCCTTCCTGGTCACCCACTGGGTGTCCCCCACTCCCATCTCCCTGCTGTGTACTCATACCGACCCCAGAGAAGCCCAGTCAGTCTGAAGCTCACTTGATCACAAACTGACACCAAAGGGATCAACCCTGTTCATTTCTGACATGGCCTTTATGTCACTTGACCACTCATGCAGTTTATAAGCTTGGTGCTGATGCAACTAATTTTTGTGTTTGTTTTCTGGCAAGGTCAGTCTAATCAGAGCAGACAGCCCTGAAGCTTCACTTGTGGTTGCACAAGCTATTAGAATTGTCGTGCCTCCTGCACAGAAAGTGTTTCTGGTCATGGGCAGAGGGAGAAAGCATCTTTTTCTTACAGAAGTCACCTGCACTCAAATCAGCTTAAATGACTGCAAAGCTTCACCCTAAAGACAGTGTTTTTGAAGCTGCCACGAGATACATTTCTGAAATAAGTCCCACATCAGAGCTCAGTCCCTCCTCTGATGGTCCTCTGAAGAATGGGTGAAGAATTTGTCACAGCTCAGTGCTGACAAAAGTCTTTCTTCTGCTTCCTCACTCTGAATTTTGTCCACTAGTCAGGGGAGCTGAGGGTGAAGATGGGAAAAATGAACATCACCAACTCAGCAAGAGCTTTCATGTACAGGAAAACTTAGATCTGTCTAGGCTTCAAATGAGTAAGAACCTTGGGCACATAAGAAGCACTGTCATAAGCATGCACCACAACTTCTGCCTATAAAACTAAAGAGACATGGGGTGACAGATGGAGGGGGAAGGATGGGACACAACTAACATAGGCTATCACCACATACACCTCCTCTTCCACTGTTTAAATGGAAGTGTAAGAAGCCTAGCCTGACAGAGCACTCAGAATAAAGTTGGCCTTTTACAACCTGCTTTAAAATAAACATGGAAAATGTACTAGCATGGAACATCTTATTCAGACTAATAAATATATTATGGAAGTTGATCACTAATTGTTTAGAAAGTGCAAACTCTGCAAGCCCTGAAGAAGAATTTTATTTCTATCCCTTCAAGTAAAAAAAAGTGCAAGTTACTGAGATCAATGCTCTTGCACCTGTTCAATGCTGACTGCATTTTTCATAATCTCAACTGCATGCTCATCACCTTCAGATGACAAATACACATAAATCAGAGAAGAGAGGTACTGGTAAAAGCAAAAACACTGTGGAAATGAACTATAATTCAAGCTTAGAGAAAGTCACTTTCAGCCTTCCGTGGTCTGTGCAGAAGGGCTTGGACCTAAAAGGTATTTCTTTGAGAGGACTCTTAGCAGCAGGAAAATACTCCATGTGCTCAGAAGGACTGCTCATAGCTCATCCAGCAATGTGTCTCTTTTTTTTTTTTCCCTTAGATAAATGAATATTTCACATTGCTATTCAAACAAGAGAACTAAGAGGTACACATTTGAGGTAGGACACACCTCTCAGCTAATGACCGTGGCCTGACTAATCTCTGCTGAACACCATGCAGTGCATGTGCCTCCATTGAGTGGGGCTGAGATCATGCAATCCATTGCTAAAGAGAAGCCTGCCCCATCCCTGTCAACAAACATCCACAGCACTATGGCGTAGGCAACACGCATGTTTGAGCAACATTTGGCACTCACTGACACACTGCCAAGCTACTTACCCATTAGGGTTTCATTTACAGCAAGACAGTCCAGGAGGAATTCCTACAGCTCTCAGACAAAAGACCCCAGACCTAGAACTGCTGTGTGCCATATGCACTGATAAAATCTCCCTGAAACTCCCTTACCTTTTTGTTCACAAAGCAACCACAGGGCCACATTCATACTCCCCAAATCACTCAGCTATTGAGGCACCTCAGTGAGAACAAGGCTAAGGGCCAAAGTACAGCAAGATGGTCTGAGGAGCTTCAATTTAGGGAGACAATTCAGCAGAGGCCAACATTAACACCTTTTGTAAGTGATTAACAAGTTACCATGAAACCACCTAGATGCAAGTTTTCAGTGGAGGATACCCATGATGTAGTGGCTGTGTGTATGACATTTTGCAAGCTGCTTCTGCAAGCTCTAACTATTCTACCACTGATCTGAGAATTCATTAAGCCTCTGAAATATCTGTGTTGCAAAAATAACACACATCAAAACCCCAGTGTTTCAGACACGCTAACTATGGAAATCAATGACCGACACAGCCAAGGGAAGGAAATGAGTATTTTACCAAGCACAACCACCACAGTCATAGATATAATTTTAATGAATTTTTTAATGAAGTTTTTTAATGTTTCCCCTCATACCTGAAGAGCTACAGAGCTAGCACATGTCAGTTACAATGACTACTGTATACTGGCCTTGAGCTTACAGGGAACGTGTGTAACCCCCAAAGCCCACGTCTTCATGAGAGAAGCAGTGCTGCTGCTCATTGTGTTCCTTCTCCCTTCCTCACAATAAAAAGCTGAAAATGCTCCTGAAGTTGGTACTAAAGGCACAGAACAGACAGACCAGGGAAAAACAAAACACAATGTGGATTATGCAAGTTTGTAGTTTTGTAATTCCTCATCACGTAAATTTCTAAATGGAAGGGCATGAAATATTGTGTAAAAACTTGCACAAATAATACATAAAAGAACACTGCATGAAAGACTGCTATACTGCACAACACAGGAAGGAGGGATTTAGGGCTTTATCCAAGTAAGTTAAATGAAGGAGGAACAGAAAAACAGCAAGTTTCATACAGCAAGTCTGGCTCCAGGCATCAGCTTCCTCGCTGGCACTGTCTGTACTACAAAGCCACTTGTAAAAACCGTGTAAACTATTCCTCGAAATCTTATCACAGAGTAAAAAACTCAAGGTCAAGCTCCCACCAGATCAACAGAAACATGAACAGCAGCTCAGCTGGAAAGAAGCACTCTGGAAAAGAGCCTATTTCATCCAACCCACACACCCTGTCAAAAGATGAGAAGGATCTTTTTCTCCACGTAGCAGAGTTTGGAAATAGCAGAGGAAGTTGTGTGACATAGGAAAGCACCAAACTAGTTCTCCAAATATCATGGACTCCTCTATTTCTTCAGAATCCTTTACATAAGCCCATCTGCAAATGCTGGCACATCTGTTATCAACAGAACTGAATCACTGTACCCAAAAGATGGTTTTGCTTTCTGTACTCCACATACCTGTTTAAATAATTTAACTGACTTCTCTTAACATAGTGAAATGGCAGCCTTAAGGTTGAAAGGCCTTGCAGTTCAAGGTAATGTTCCCTATAGAAGCAAACAACTATTCCCCCATATTATGTTCATATTTCAAACTGCATCACTCCCTCAGCAGGCAGAATATCTGCTCTTTGTCCCCATGCTTACAATAGTCCTGAATTTAAAAGAAATTAATAATGATAAAGCTAAACAAACAAAAACCACACACGCAAAAACAACTAACAAAAACCAGCAACCCAAGTTGGTACAGCCACTCTAGGCAGCAGAGTATCCAACTCAGTGAGAAACTACAGGGGCCACAGGAATACCGAATACACAAGTTAACTCTTGTTTAGTAAACATCATGGTATTTTGCTGTAACTGCAGCTCCTTCATTTCACATGTTGATTTTAACATGCTTTGGATAGCAAACATAAGTGGAAATCTTTGCTGTAAAATCAAGAAGCAGATGTTGTCTGGGCATCTCCTCTCCTTTTCCCCAACCACCTCTGTACATAGTATCTACTGCTGTTAAAAACAGCCAATTTTAGTGATACTGTTAACTGCTCTAAGTAGAGGATGGCAGACAGACACCAGTTCAGCTGAGGAAAAAGCTGCAGTTGTGACAGTTAAGTAGGCAATTGGTGGAGAATTATGAAGGTGAGGCTGAGCAGGTGTCCCCTCACCCCACCAGCAGTTACATATAGTGGAAGACAGGGTGGGGCTCTGCCAGGAAGTGGAGTATCCTCAGAATGAATGACAGAGCCTCCAGGTCATTCACTCCTAGGGAAACACACAGGAGAGAAAGAAAAGACATTACTTCAGTTAAGTTTCCCATGCCTTCTTGTCCTTTCCCACTCATTTTACTAGCTCATAAAAACAATTTCATTTGCCAAACAAAACCAAAACAACACTCAAGACACTCAACACTGCCACCAAGTAACACTAGCCAGCAATCGTAACCCGCTCATCTCCAGACACGCAAAGCAGCTCAGCTCTCCACCTTCAGCAACTTGGCATATATGGCTGCACACAGGACTGATGGAGGAATGAGGAGGAAGAATGGAGATAGGCAGCCATATTCTATGAGCAATTTTGAAGCTTCCTTAAAGCATGTGTAGAGTTGAGGAAAACTGAAACAAAAAAATCTGTTAATTTCAAGAAACCATAGAAATGATGCATTAAATAAGTCTGGAAGGAAGGAACAAAGCCTCATCCTAGAAAATAAACCAGCCAGTTGAGGCTATTACCATAAACCAGCCCAATTCTTTGTACTATATTTGTAGGAAATTAACATTCTACTGGTGCTTGTTATCCTATTGCCCCATAACTGCAGATGACAAAAATTATACACAGGAGTTAACAACTACATTTTTGAAGCTGCTTGAAATATCTGCAACAAGATAACTTAGAGCAATTCTTTAAGTAAAGCAGGGCACATCAACATACCCAGCTCCCCTCCTCTACTGAGGGCTAGCCTGCTGTTGGCAGCATCATTGAAGTATAGCTACATGCTAAGCGGCATTTCTCTAAAGAGAAGGCAGCTCCTCTCTCGATAGCGCCACACGAGTAAGGGCTCCACTGTGATTCAACAAGGGATGTACTGGACATACAGAAGAGACAGAAAAAATCTCTGCCAGTTTGGCTTTTTTGATCCCAAATATGGAGTAACCCATGAATCCAATTGCACTTGCACCTAAAGGATCTGCTAATCTGTTTACAAACTAAGCCTGGACAAGCATTCTGATCTACCATACTTTCTGTGTGGTCTATTTCAAAACAAAGTATTTTCTTGTCTCAAAATATCACAAACAACAGTGAAGCCTGTCAGGCTGCTAAGATGATACAAACCCAGTAACAGTAAATAGCAACCTGGCACAATGCTGAGCCTTCAAATTTAAATGTTTAAATTAACACAAAGATAGCAGGATGGAAAGTTTAGCAACAGTGAAAAGAAACCAAGGGAGAAGAAGTAAGATTATTTCAGTCATCATCTCAATCAGACCAAGCAAATTAAATGCCAGCTACAGGATGGCATTAACGTCTGCCTCTAAGACTGGGATAAGGGCCAGAATTATACTACTTGAGCTGACTGTTTTATTTATGCCATGACTGCACTTCAGTTAGCAATGATAAAGGTCCAAAGGTCAAAGCACTTTAAGAAAAGAGCCATACACACAGAGGATATCTTTCGGAGCAGTTACGGTTTGAGCAGGGAAGGAAGGGGCGGGAGCGATATTCCTCACATACCCCCACCTGCCCCACATGCATACTTCAGCTGTGCCCATTTCAAAACTTCCTAAGTTCACAAAGAAGTTTCCTGTAGGGATCCTACCTTTCTTCATTCAACTGCTCCTAAGAAATGGTTTGGTTTTCCAAGTCAAATCCAGAGAGAAGTCAGTCATGCCTCATGGCAAAACTGTGAGTCTACAGCACCAGCTGAAGCCCAGAGACCACCCACCTTCAAAAAGACCTCCCAAAAACTGCCTAAAAAATCTGAAGGAAGGAGTAGAAACAGAGTAAATTTTCTGACACTTCTGTCAGTCTCTTACCCAGGACTTCTTCCCTTCCTGCTCTAACTTATTCCCAATTGCTTCATTAATATTGACACATTTAGATCTTGGAATTTTTAAAACTAAACTATGGGTTTCACTTTTCAAGAAGGGTTCTAAAATTTTAATTACAAATCAGGCTTAAAGTCTGGAGATATCGAGACTTTTATTTACACTACGCAAATGTTTTAACAGATAGAGTTTTTCAAACTCATGAAAACTTGGAATTCTGAGACTTTTTGCATTAATGATAGGATACTGAAGACTACAGGACATGATCAAACCACCAGCTAGCACTGAACTCCCACTAACTTCTGATTTGCTTATGTAATTGCCATTGATGTTAAAAAAAATTATACCACTTTATTCATGAACATTTTAGGGGATTTCAAGAGGCTCCCACCTGTGCCCAAAAGCAAACACAGAGCATCAAACTTGTTGTAGGAAAAACAAAACAAAACAAAAGATGCTTGGCATGCTGACTGAGCAGGGACTTGGATGTAGTCTGTTCTAAGCAAGACCTAAGTCATGGAAGATGGGACGACAAGAAACAGGAAGGGGCTGTCTTTTAGGGTGAAAATATGTAAATACACAACAAACAGATAGTTCATATCCCACTGACACTCCTCCCAAACCCTTTATTTATTAGATAGTACAAAATCTTCAGAAACTAAACAGCTGGTTTAATCAAGGACTGTTCTGGGGTTTCATTTCTGCACTCAACTTTGATGGCCCACAGCACACCAGAGGTGTCAAGCCTCCAACAGCTCTACTGCAAAAAAACCACACCCTGCTACAACCTCTTCTTCAGAAGAGGCGGCCACACAACCCAGAAGACATGAAATCAAGTTTTTCTGAACTAGAAGACTGTATTCCACCAAGCAGAAAGGTTTCTGGGTGCCCAAGAATCCCAACAAACAAACAGTAAGACCACAAAGCTGGGTTCAATTTGTGTATAACCAGCCCTAAGACCTTTGACTAAGGGCTTGCACATATATGGAAAAAAGTCTTTGGATATGGTATACAAGGCCACAGAAGAGGTCAGAACACTTCATACCAGCATTCCTACACAAGGGTGTGTGTACAAAAGCACAAGCGGGATGGAAGCAGCTGTCTCCCTTCAGGAATGACAAGACTAGAGGATACTTTTAAATAAAGGTATTTTCTTTAGCTGACTAGCTACCAGGTGAGCTTTCCTTTCCACCTTGCCAGGCAGAGCGCTTTGCTCTCCTCCATGCCCCAGTGAAAATACTAAAATCAGTAGTTACAAGACTGCATTTCACTAAACACTTTTAAGAGTTGAACCTACTGATTAACCTTTATTTAAACAGAAGAAAAGAAGTTATTTCAAATGATTATCAACTTCTAAGAAAGAAAATCTGCATGCTTGTAGCTATCTACTTCAAGTGTTGGTGTGTCGCATTTCCTCCACGCTTCGGAAACACCAGTGACATATCTGCTTCCTAAACATGGTTTCTCAACTCCTATTTCAGATAATGAGTGATCTGGTGTCAGATAGTCATCTTCAAGGTCCAACTCCTTCTTAGCATTTCCAGTAAGTATATCTGTCTTTATCTACTCTTCTTCTGACCTTTACAAGAATTCAGTACTAATTTAATTGCAATTAAACTGCTGAATTTAAAAAAGCTCTAGAAATGCCTGTCTCTGTAACTACCAACACTTGATTCAGCTGGAACTTTTGAAAAGGAAGGCGAAAGTAAAAGAAACAAATCACCACCTTTAAAGCAAACATACTTTTTTAGCTTTCAGATATAATGAACTTCTAGCCAGCTGAGAAGAAAGCCACCTTCAGGGTAAAATAAACAGATGTAGTTTGCTTCAAAATATAAGGAATACAAACTGCACAGAAAGATTTTCCATGATTTAACAAAGAAAACAGATTGTCACCAACAGTAGACTAATCAGTCCCAGACAACAGCTTAGTTCTTAAAATTTACTTCTAAAGGAAAGACTACACAATTTTGAAGTATTAACAACAAAATAGAAAATGAGTTTTGAACAGATCACATAGTTTCCAACCAGGACAGCTATATGCATCCAAGTGAAATCTAAAGCAGATACTGCAAACAGCCAGGCTTGCATTCCACCGCAAAAAAAACCACAAACAAACAAACAAAAAAACACAGAAAATGCCAGTCATTGCTTCTTATTCAAAAAGCAAATGGTGTCCCCACTCTGCTTTAAGAGAGGACTGCTGAGGGCCAGAGAGCTTCACCAGGCAAATTCAAACTGCTAAACAAAGTAAGCTCCACATTCCTCCTGTAAAATATTCCAAGAAATGGTATTTGTGCCTCACTTGTTTCAATGTTTTGTTGTAAACTGATAAGTGATCCAGTGTTAGAGGAAGTCATTGCTGGCAGAGCCTTCAAACTGGGGAAAGGTTGCTGCTGGAAGGAACAGGAAAGCAGCAGAAGCAGCTTTAGAAAAGTGTATTTACTGTAGAAATGTTTCATAATACAGTTTTCTGTGGAAATCAGAACCATCTCACTTTGGCTGGTTATTCTTATAACTGAAGTAAACATCAGAGCTGTTGAATGCGTGTACATTCATCAATCCCGTACGCAACTCTGCTGGGGAGGGAAGGCAAAATCCTCCAAAACAGGCCCAGACTCCTTTATAGGCATCAAAGGCTATATATCAAGAGCATCCCTCTGAAGCAAAACAGGGCTATCTCCACATAATCTGGAAGAGAACACAGTCCTCATTTCTGCAGTGTTTTGCAAACTCTTGACCTCAGCTTTAATTGCTACAAGTTTCCAGGAAACTTGTACAGCTGAAGAAAATCGTGAGAGCACAGCACCATGTAGCAGCTGGCAGTTCTCTTAAAGGATCAGTGTCTAGGCAGACATTCCATGGCTTGTTGGGGTGGACATTCCTCATTGCACAATCCCAGGTGATCCCATATAGCTGCTGAGATCATGCAGGGTTTTACTCAAAATCAAGCCACATACATTTTCATACAAAAGTTGATCTCAGACACTTGGCATATCTTTTGGGTTGCTTTATAAAGGAGTGTGAACATCTTGAATAAAAACACTGCAGAAGCACAAAGAATTAAAAGGTTAATCAAACTAGAATAATGCCTAGAGCTGATTTAATGCTTTGAAAAGTCAGACTACATAAAGAACAGACTCCATGTATTCCTACTCCTTCAGATGACATGATCCTTGCAAGCTGATGCAAGACCTAGTGGTATACAGAGATGGTTTTTACTATTATCTGGTCACAGTCCAAAGTCACCCTAATACTAGTCATGTGAGGATGCTTTGGATGTTTTGCTGTCCTCAGGTCCCACGCTTCACAGCTACCTCTACCTCTTCTTCATACAGAGAAGATGACAGCTGCTGGGATCAAACCTCTCAGCTACACACAGCAAGAGGAGGCGGCCAGGATCTTCAAGGATGGTACATGTAGGCATCTCTCTCAGCATCACTCCTTGTCTCACAAGGGAAAAGGTGAGTAAGAGGAAAGACGAAGAAAGCCCCAAACCCAAAAGTGAGTTCAAAGGTAGGATCCTGGACTATAGATCACCCTGCAGCTTGATTTTGAACCAGGTAGCCAAAATCATGTTCATTGAAGACCATGTAACTTCAAGGAAAATCACACCAAAGGTACAGAGCATTTCATCTTTGGGTGCTAAACATGCCTTTTTGTTCCTGTTGCAACATGGTATCTTGTTGCAACAGTAGTACATACTTGGAAAAATGCTCAGAGCCCAGACTACTGTTACCTTCACTCTCAGAATGGGGCTATAGTTATTTTGAGACTGGTCTCTCCTCTGCTGCTCAGTTTTCCAAGGCTCAAATTGGCAATGTCACTCTCTTCATACAACCCAGAAAGCAAAAACTCACCCAGTTTCTAGCAGCATGCTGTCCCTGGAAAAAAAACCTACTACTGGTAGTAGTCCCCTCACTACACGGGTGTCTGCGGAGCAGCTTGTGACTGAAGCAGATGACTATAAAGCTCCCTAGACTCAGATCTGGAGAAAACTACAGGGTTTAGATGGCCAACATCAGTCCTAACATGAGTAGAAGAGACTCTGAAGCTCTACAGCTACAGACTACCTGACTCCACCAAAAGCAAGATGGAAAAAAAGACATCCTTGTTATACTCATAACACATCATGGACCTTGTATGGCCTTCAAACTGTATATTAAAGGATCCTTCTCTAGGCACTCACATTTCCCCATGCCTATGGCTGTGACACCGCTTAAATACTGCTGCTGCTTATAAATCCACACACCTCTCTGTAGCCCAGCTCCATCTCCCCAGAAATTACAACATGCTGTTAACCTTGAAAAGTGCAGCAAGTTACTTTAAAATGCAATTACTGTGCACACATGGGAATGCAGAGATGAGATCCAGAGAGAGGGGAAGAAAAACATGCAAACCATTTCCTGAACACAGAAGGAACATGGAGCCTCAGGTAGTGAAATCTGCAGTGAGATGCTGAAGGACCTTCTTCTGAAAATAGCTCTAGAGCTAAAACAGTTAAGAATTTCTCTTTTGCAAAATATTTCTAACTTGAAGACGACACTTTTCAAAATTTAAGCCAATGATAAACTTCAAGTTATGAAATAAATCCTGCTTTGACCTTATAAAGATGCTCGTGTATCCTTCATTGAAAAACCTGGTAGTAATTTTTAGTCTCTAGGAAATGGTTGGTTTCCAAACAGCAAATTTGAAGCATTCTGTATATAAGTAACCTGATACCTGAAATGAATATTGAAGGAACAAATGGTTTTTACAACATGGTAAAAAATGTCAAGGATTAGTAAAGCCAGATACTAATACAAACTGCTGACAGTCCTATCAAGAGCTCTGATAAAACAGTTTTAGCAGTTGGAAACTAATTGCACTCAGTCACTAATTGCATACATCAGGCCAGGATGGAGTGCATGGCTTTGTTCTCTTTAATTAAGATAAGTATAGACCTCTCATGTTGCAGTCACTTTCAGGGAAAACTATGAAAATTTAAAATGCATCTATTAACCATTATATTTGGACACAGAGAAGGCAAGCAACTGCTAACTGCATTTTCCACATAAGTTCGCTATATTCATTAAAAACCATAAAAAAATCCTAACCAACTACACATCTAGATACACAGGAAAAGACACTCAATGATCGAGAAATTACAGTCCCCTCCCATGAATTTTGATGAGAATCCCAAGGATAATGTGATATTTTGTGCTTTATGCCTTTTTCTTATTCTCTTCTCTCCCTCCTGTCCATGAGCAGTATTACCAGCATTACACCAACAGTTTTATTCTGCACCTGAGGTGTTGACCTAAAAATAAAAACCCCGTTTACAAATTCTATATTTAACATCAACTACAGTTACCCATATAAGCATAGAAAACATGTGGTAGAATAAGGAAGCATCTGAACTTCACATGGTTTATAGACAGATACTCACCTTCAGGCATGCCACAAGGGAAACAGTGCCCATGAGTAGGCAGGTCAGCCCCCATGGTACGTAACTCAGCATGGGATGGCTGCTAGAGAACCAAACCAACCTGCAGCAAGGATGTGCCCTCTCAAATGTAAGCAAGTTTTCACACAAAACTGAGAGAAGCTATGTTTCAGACAGCAGTTCATATGAACACACCCCAAGAAACACAGGTACCCATGTGACTCAGCATCTAATGACAACCCTTACTAGGTGCATGCACCTAGCAAAGCCAGCCATAAATCCCTCAATCACAGGTCAAGAGTTGTCAAAACCTGGCTGATGGGAGCAGGAAAACGCTGAAGCATTTAGAGTTTTTTTTAAGAAGGAACATCAGCTCCTGCAGAAGAACAAAAGTACTCAGAAATGCTGCAACACTTACTTACAACACCAAAGTGACCTCTCAGACCTGCATCCTATAAAAAACAGTGCTCAAATTTTACTTATTTTTCGTATTTTTACAGCATACTGCGGTACATGATGTGTTCTTCACAGACCATCATAAAAACCTCCTGCATTAACTCTGGATTTGTAAGAAGCTGCAATTAAATAGAATTTCAGTTTCCATCAAGATGCAGACATAGCTTTTAAACTAAAAGAGGCAATTTTAAGTATTCTTGAGGCATATTTAGAAAACACTGCCAGTGGGTTTTTTCTCATTAACACAGACAATACTAAAAATACATGGTGAGACAAGATGCAAACAGGAGGGATTTTTCAAATGCAGCTGAACACAGCAGGAATCTTCACCTTCCACTATTCTCAGAAGAAAAAACTGCATCTTCAATCATTTAAGCATCTCTGAAGATTCGGTCTTATAAGTCATGGAGTTAAATTGACACACCAGAATGTGCACCAAGAGAAAGGACTGGGTGTTAAAGAGAGGAGGGGAAAGCCAACAAAAGCACTACTAAACACAAATACAGTATTTTTAGTTTGCATCTGACAACTATTCTTTCAGATTTGTCAAGGCAAGAAGATTTACTGTGCAAAAGAAACTGTACTATTAAGGTGAAGAAAAAGCATCCAGAGATACTCTCTGTGAAGACTGCAGAGCCTGTAAATATTTATGAAATCTGAAGTGGCTTCAAAGACTCCTTACTTCATTTTTTTATGTCATAACAAAAACAAGAAATAAGTCATTAAATTTTAATGTGAGTTCACAACTAAATTATAACCATTTTAATAAATTTTTACCCCATAGGAAGAGGTCTAACTTCTTTGTTTTGTGTGTGTGTTCCCTGTATTAATGACAATGACCACAAGGTAAAAAGAGAAATCCTGCAGTTGTTCAGAAACTTGAAAGATCAAAACACGTAAATCCTGGAAGCACCCAACATTATGACTCAAAAGCTACATGTGATGGCTGTATTTCTGTGCACAGATTATTTCATGGATTAGTCTGCCACTGTACAAGGCCAGGGCAGCAGGCAGAGGGAGAATCTCTTTTGGAAGACCCTGATTAAGCACTTACTGCCAAAGCTTTCTCTCTGATCAAACTCTGTATCATAAAAATAACACATTAGAGAAAGTCATCTCTCCTTCTAGCACAGACACTACCATGTAGATATTATTTAGCTGAGGAAAATCTGTGTAAGAAAGAAAAGGAAACAGTGTTAGAGGATAAAGATAGAAAATTGCATACTTTATTTGAGCCTGACATGGTGAGGCTTGGACAAGAGTGTCCAGTTTGGCACAGATTTTTTTTCTGCACGATTATTTTGAAAATAGCTGGACTTCGGGACTTCAATGTTACAGAGTATCACTGCTAAGCCTGATAAATACTGGGAGAGAAGAGAGGGAGGAAGAGGCCTGGACAGGCCACTGAATAGCTACATAGCTTCAACCTGAAAAACTCAACAAGATACATTGTTGCCTTTCACTAAAGCATTCCTGAATAGCACTTACTTTCCAGACCTCTAAGAACCAAAACATCAGGAAATGTGATCTATTACTCTTGAACAAAAAGTTATTCACTATAATACTGTTAATGGGACCATATGTTATGCAAAATAGTCTCATACCTCCAAGAAACCCTATGGATTGGTGGTGACTGAGTGAAAAAACAAAGCATGACTTTTCAGCAGACAGAATGAGGTGGAATGAGTCTTGTTAATTTTCCAACAGATTTGTCATCACTTTAGGGGTTAAACAGTTAATGTTATTCCTTAGCTTTGGAATCTCTGTATTAAAGAGGGAATACCCAAGTATCAGGAAAGTGCTGAAGACAAAACATATGTGTACTATCACACATGTATCTATGTAAATCATGTGTGTCCACAGATAATGTTCCATATCCCAGAAGTATACATGACCTTTAACAGCAGCACTAATCTCTTTTCAGACACTGCGGAAGTTCTCTGACCAAAATAACATATTAAAGTTGTTGTGTGGATTTTTTTTTTCTCCAGGTCTCAAACAATATTGAATCTCTTCCACACCTGATACTGCACCAGCCATTCACTCTTACAACAAACTTCAGTTCCTGCAAGCTTTGAATATCACACAACAGGAGAAGGAGTAGAGGGCATGGAACAGCTTCAGCATTGGCTACCTGCTGTAAATCAACAGGAATTAGTTTCAAGCCAGGAAGATAGCAGGGCTGCATGTCAGCCCGCCGATTTTGCCTCCTCAGGCAGGATCTCACCTCTGCCTGTCCTTCCAAAACTGGGTTCCACCGAAGAGCAAAGCGAGGACACGCTCTTCTCAGCTGCTGCCCTTAAGCCCTCCCTCCCCACCACAGGTGCTGACGTCAGGTCACCAGGCCACGGTGATGCTGGTAGGGCAGGCAGGCATGCCAGGACAGAGGTCAAAGCCTGGTTAATGCCTTCAACCAAAGCAGAAGCCATGCAGCACCAAGGAGTGGCACACGTATGTTTGAGGAGGAGTAGCAGCAGCAGCCGCCACCTCCCTCACACGACTCAACAGTTATGCCCTGACCCAGTACATGCTGAGCAGACCAGGTCTCACTACTGCCACAGTTAAAGAAGGGAAAAAAAAACCAGACTCATCAGTCTGACACTTTATCTCAGGTTAGCCCCACCTGCCACCAGCCAAAACCATCTCCGAGAGCTTACCTGCAGAGCTGCAAACACGACATGGCTCATCTGCATTTCAGACTGGCATCTCAGCCCAAATGCACCCTTATTATGGCAGAGGGATGAGCCAAACATACTTGTGGCCACTACATGAAAAACACTGAAACTTAACTCAATGTTTCAGGGCTTGAGCTTTTCAGGCTAATTTGTTAGTGTAACATCATCAATTAATTTTATACTTTATCAGTTTCACAGCTAGTAGCTTAAGTGTCAGCTTCAGAAGAACATGGACTAGGACTAAAAAAAACTTCCCTTTTTGAGTAAGTGGGTAACTAGGCATGGCACTTGGTAACTAAATATGGTATTTTAAAAAAAGGTTAAAAGGTTTAAGACAGCTCACATCTCTAATTCTGAGGAACAAAACTACTTATCACATGTTAAAAACTAAGGCAGGATACTGTAAGATAAGGCAGAGAACAGGCACCTGGGATCCTTTATTAAATATTTCCCTTCCCCACCCACATCTCAAACACCACAGGAAATGAATACCCAAGAACCCGTCCATCATTCATTTCACACTCACACAAGCTTAACAGTACCACATCTACTCAAGCTGAAACTCCACAGCTGCGGTAATGAAGTATGACACAAAAACATGACAAAAAGCTGTCCTTTTCCCATTAATCCACACCTTTGTTTAAGCTCAGTGATGACCCACAGAAGTACTCAGGAAGCTCAAGAAATACGTGTACACCTACTGGACCTTTTCTGAAGGACTCCAGTGTGGCAGCTTGAACTGTAAACCAGCCATTTACCCAGCACCAAGGCTTTGCCATGCTCTCAGCCTCCTCGAAGGTAAGCTCTCCAGCAGCATCTCTCTGCTTCTACTCCTCTAACACTCCTGTCTCTCATCACTCCACATGAAGATGCATCCAGACACCATACACTTTAAGGGATCAGTACATCACTATGTACTATTTAACAAGAACCTGTGGCCAGCCCCTAATTCAGACAGGCTCAGCTAAAGCTCAAAAAGCAAACCTCACAACAGAAACAACGTTCCAAGGTCTCATTTCCAAATCAGAAGCTACCCAGAGGTCACTGTAGTGGGAGGTGGGAAACGATAAAGGAGAGGTGTGATGCAGTTAGCACTGCTCCCAGAGCAGAGGGAAAGGGGAGGGGGATGCCGCCAAGGGAGATCCATGCAAGCAGCTGTAGGAAGTATTGCCAAGATCAAAATCAACCCCATGGCAGCGTGAAGAAGAGGAGCAGGTCTGGCAGGGGGAGCGTACTAGCAGCAGCCACACGGTCCCCAAGAAAACAAGTCGGGAGACCAGCTAGGACGAGCTGCGTTTGTACATAAAGACGTGACCTTTACCAGGTTCGCTGCCACCTTCCATAAGCTGTGTTTACTACAGCCTGTAACTCCTGGCTCCGCGTTTCACCTGGTTGGTGGCGGAGATGCAGACTTGTCCTCTCAGCCCAGGACGGCTCCTCCGTTACGGAGGGACACTGGGAAGAGAGCACAGCTGCTCCCCCGCCCCGGGATGGAGACAGCCGGGCACTCCCAGCGCCTACAGGGACGGTCTCCCGTTTTCCGCAAACGGACGACGAAGGCCCAGAAAGGCAGAGCCACCAACCGAGCTCCCCGCTGACTCCCCCCGCAGCCTCCCCTCTTCCCCCTCAGCCTCGAGAGAGCTGAACAAAAGACGACGCAGGGACCGGGGGCAGCAACATCCCCCGAGGGTCCCCATCCCGAGGGGCGGCCGGAGGCACCGCGGCTCAGACGCAGCCTTGTCCTGGGGTGAAGGGTTGCCTCTGTCCCCCAGCCTGCGGGGCCGGCGAGTTCGCGCCGGGCTGAGGGTGCAAAGACCCAGACAAAAACAAAACAGAAAAAAATATTATTATGCCTCCACCTCTTTTCTTTCCCACCNGCCGCGCGCGCGCGTGCGTGCGTCCACTCCGCCCCCAGCGGTCCCGCGGCGGGAGCCCGCAGAGGCGGAGGCGGAGGCGGGGGCCGGGGCCGGCGAGGCGGCCTATGGGAGGCAGCACAATCGGCGCGGCCCGCAGGAGCNCCAAGAGCCGCCCGCTGCTAGGCTGTGCTGGGCCGGGCCGGGCGCCGCCGGGGCCGGGCGCGCCCGCTCAGCCCCGGACAAAGCGCGGCGCGGCACCCTTGCCCGCTGCGGCCGAGGGCGGCAGGTGCCCGTCCACCAACACCGCCGAGGCCGTTCCGAACGCCCTGCGCAGCCGCTGCCGCCGCCGCTGCAGCGTCCCAGCCACGCACCGGGGCCGCGCCGCGCGCGCGCGTGCGTGCGTCCACTCCGCCCCCAGCGGTCCCGCGGCGGGAGCCCGCAGAGGCGGAGGCGGAGGCGGGGGCCGGGGCCGGCGAGGCGGCCTATGGGAGGCAGCACAATCGGCGCGGCCCGCAGGAGCGCGGCGGCGTAGAGCGAGGCTGTTGGTCGACCTGAGCCCGGCCCCAGCTCTCGCGGCCGGCGGAAGGTCCCGTGGTCCGCCCGGTACGGGATCTGTAAGGCTCTGCGTGGAGCGGCAACGAGCTACACCCCCAGCCCCGCTGCCGAGCCCGGCCTGCATCTGCCCTGCCCTGCACCGGCGCCTGGAGCTCATCTGCGGAGGAGTCCAGACGCCTAGCAGGCAAGATCCTCCATACTGGGCTGGCGGTTGATGGTGCAGTGTGTGCTGCACTCTGCTATAGGGATCGCGCTCTCCGAGTATGGTCTTTTCGTGGCACAGCCGGTACCGTGGTGCTGTGTACGGGCACCGGTAACGGGCGTCGCGGCCAGACCCAGAGCCCCGCAAGATCAGGGCTTCGTTGTGCTCCGGGGTTGGCAGGTACACGGGCACAGCGGCAGCATTGCCTGTGCTGTGCTGTGATCGTTAAGAATCGCATCGCCAGAGCTCATTGCGCTCCCGTTAACCGGCGGCTGCAGGCGAAGCACATGCCCGAGCCTGGGCAGGGCTGCGGCAGGGCTGTGGACTGCAGTCCAAGCCCGGGGCACCTGCTCCGTGCTGAGCCAGGCTGGCCGTGAGCAGCTCACCGCACAGCCGCGGAGGAGCTCGGACCCACAGGGAGCGGGTCATTCCTGTGCAGACAACTCTGTGTCAACACTGCAGGTGTTTGGTAACTATTTAGTAAGCACATAGGGCTGCACACTATAGCTGATACAGCGTTTGTTGTGTTCTTCACTGCTGGCTGTTAACTCTGAGCTCTTTTTCATAGCTTAAGAAATATACCGTAAGAAACACGTATATTTCTCATTCCTTTCATGTCCCATCATCTGGGTTTGGTGATGCAGGACCTGCCTAGCAGAGTGGCTGTTGTGCAGCGTGAGCAATATTACACAATTTTGTAACAGATTTGTCTACCTTAGCGCATGCCTCTAGCACACTGGAGACAAGGCATGGTTTGTTGCGTGGCATCCTCCATTGAGGCCCCAGAGCAGATGGACCTAACCCCACTGCTTTTCTCGGGCAGAATTGTCCAGTTTCAGCGTGATGACTGATGGCATGTGCTGCACTCACCAGCATCCTTGTGTTTCACATCATCTCATGCCCTTTGCGTGCTGGCTTTGTAACTATTTTTTGAGATCCAAGAATTTATGAATCAAAAGATGGGGGAGTGGAGCCATGTGGAGGCTGAGTCAGGTTGTGGAAAAAGAAAGCCAAGCAAGAGTGTGCAATTGCATATCACATTTACAAACAGTTTCATTCATCTCCATATGTTGCTCGTGTTACTACTAATAAAGCTCTGGTTTCTCAGACTGGTGCTGCCCTGGGAACACTGTTTGATCTTCCTGAGGTTTTTGCTCTACAGTCTCCATAGTATTTGTACTATAGTGTGTTATTTTATTATGCTTTTATTACATTGAACACATTAATAACAGAATTTGATAATATGAATGTATTTTCCACACCCTCCTCTTTTGTTCCTATTAATTGATGTGCAAAGGAGTGACAGATTATCTACCAGCAGCAATTTTCCCTCTATACTGGTAAGATTTCTTCCTTACAAAAACAAACAAAAATAGCTATTTCCCTGTGTATGCACTGCTGTTTGTTGCTTCTTTCTTGCCTCACCCTGATAGTAACACCCAACTCCATCCTGGTAATTTTGGAGCTGCAGGAAATCTGGCTTTGTCTACTGAAAGATTTCTGTGGAAGCCTTTGTAGGCAAAGGGAGCCAGGAAGCAAGATCTGCTTTAGGTGTAATGGTGTCTGGGGTTTTCTTCCCTAGCAGAGAGGTGTAACTGGTCAGTGTGCAGTAATTAATTTAATCCAACAATGGGAGAGGAGGAGGATGAATTATTGTATTGGGAAAGGTGGGTTGTTTTTAAATTTCAGGTGTAAGGTCAAAGTGGCAATTTCAATGACCTTGATGATTTCTATTTTAGACAAAAGGAAGCAACCTAGGTATCATTTGTCTTCTCCTGGCCTCATCTTTGTTCTTCTTGGGTTTAGTCTGTCACTTCCCAGGGCTTGGTTATCCCTTGTTGGGGCAGCACCATCTCTCACCTGTGACTCTCAAAACTGCTGTTCTGGCAAGTGATTGTTTGGATTTTTTCCTCTAACTGCTTATTTCACAACTTCTCTATTCTGCAAGGTTGGTATTTCTTATGACCCTCTCTGTCTCTCTTCTCTGTGTCTTAGCATTTCTGTCTTGCCAAACATTGTGCTGGTTACTTTACCATCCCCCTTCTCTCTGCTTTTTGTCCACTCATGTCTTTTCTCTCATTTTTGTCCCCTTTCATATGTCTTCCCCTTTTTTTTTGTTTTTTTTTTGGTGTTTTTTTTGTTTGTTTTGTCTTCTTCTGTCCTGGTTTTTATACCCTGTCTTGTTTTCACCTTTTTGACATCTCACTTCAGTCCACTGCCTTATTCTACCTTTTGACATTTTTTCTGCATGCAGTCCTTTGGTCATTGTCTTCTTCCATCCTTTCTCTTGACTTACATATATGTGTATATACATATATCTCTTCTTCACTCCAGATCTTCCATTCTCCAGCTGAAACAAATAAAAGACTCATTCTGATAGTCTGATCCTGTTGCATCCCTTTCTCAGCACCTGAAATACACTGCTACTGCCCATCCTAAAATACTTCTATGGGTAGAATGAAGAATTATGTATATGGGAAATATTCCTGAATTCAGAAGTGGACTTGAGAAAGCAGCTCTCTTAGGCTGTACTGTGAGCAGAGCAGAGAACTCTGACAGTACCAGAGGATGATTGTAAGCACTCTGAACCCAAGGAATGAATGGCATTTTCTTCCCATTTCTAAATTTCTGATTTTTGTTAATGAAAATTCTGTAATTTGTGATAAGGGACACTGCTATCTATTTGAATTATCCCTTGAATCCTGGACTGATCCAAAATACGACTTTACAAAAGGCTTTGGGGTTTTTTGCCTATTGTTTTCTTTTATATATTTGTTATACCACTTTTGTGCAGCTATTGGGAAATAAATGCTTTTCTCCTTGTCAGAGCTAAGCTCTGCCTCTGAAAAGGGCTCTGTGTGGGGTAATGCTGGGATCTTGGCTTGTCAGCTTCTCTTTTTTTCTGGAGCCAGAGGTAGAGGAGAGGGCTGTGACTGTAGGATCATATGCATTGGGTGGGAGGTAGAAGAACAGATGCATAACCCAAAAATGCTACATTAACTTCAGGGCGTGAGGGTGGAGTTGTTTAATAATATTCACCCTTGACTATCACCAACTACAAACAGCATCATTAGAGATCAAGTGCAATATTAGATTTTGATATTTAAATAAGACTGTTAAGAAAACCCCTGATTTCATAATTAATTTTTTTTTTGTCTTTCAAAATGCATACTGTTAACTGGCTGGAATGAAAACAGCTCCATCCCACGGATTCCACCTCTGCTTTCTGGCAGCTTACCTGACTCATAAAGAGTGGGGATTTTATGTGCCACCTACATCAAGTCAACATTTTCCTTTGTGGTGAGAGTTAATCACCACCCTTGTCATATTATTTCACTGACCTTCTTGAAGATACTGTCTTGTCAGGGGGAATTCTTTTTCAAACCAGCCTTAAAACTTCTTATAGAATAGGGGGGTTTCTTCTGAATTTGGTGAAAAATTCAGAAACCTAGTCTCCTATGACAAGGTGATCTGCTTAGTGGATGAGGGAAGGGCTGTGGGTGTTGTCCACCTTGATTTTAGTAAAGCTTTTCACTCTGTTTTGGACAGTATTCTCCTGGGGATACTGTCTGTTCATGGCTTGGATGGGTGTATGCTTCACTGGTTAAAAAATTGACTAGATGACTGGGCCCAGGGAGTTGTGGGGAATGGAGTTAAATCCAGCTGGCGACTGGTCACAAGTGGTGTTCCCAAGGGCTCAGTATTGGAGCCAGTTCTGTTTAATATCTTTATAAATAATCTGGGCAAGGGATTTAAGTGCACCCTCAGTAAGTTTGCAGATGACACCAAGTTGGGCAGGGCTGTTGATCTGTTTCAGGAAAGGAAGGCTCTGCAGAGGGATCTGGACAGGCTAGATTGATGGACCAAGGCCAATGGTATGAGGTTCAACAAGGTCAAATGCCAGGTCCTTCACAACAACCCCATGCAACACTACAGACTTGGGAAGGAATGGCTGGAAAGCTGCCCAGCAGAGAAGGACCTGAGGGTGCTTGTCAACAGTTGGCTAAATATGAGCCAGCAGTGAGCCCAGGTGGCTAAGGTGGCCAAGAGCATCCTGGCCTGTGTCAGAAACAGTGTGGCCAGCAGGACTTGGGAAGTGATTGTCCTGTACTTGACAGTGGTGAGGCCACAGCTCCAATACTGTGTTCAGTTTTGGGTCCCTCAGTACAAGAAGTACATTGAGGTGCTGGATTGTGTCCAAAGAATGGCAACAAAGCTGGTGAAGAGGATAAGTTTTACAAGGAGTGGCTGAGAGAACTGGGGTTGTTTAGTCTGGAGAAGAGGAGGCTGAGAGGAGACCTTATCACACACTCCCAAGTACCTGAAAGGAGGTTGAGGGTCAATCTCTTCTACCAAGTAACAAGTGATAGGACAAGAGGAAATGGCCTTAAGTTGCACCAGGAGAAGTTTAGATTGAATATTAGGAAAGATTTATTCACAGGAAGGATTGTAAAGCACTAGAATAGACTGCCCAGGGAAGTGGTTGAGTCATGGTCCCTGGAGGTATTTAAAAGATGTGTTGATATGGTGCTTAAGGACATGGTTTAGAGGTGACCTAGTAGTGTTGGGCTAGCAGTTGTGCTTGATCTTAAAGGATTTAAGAGGGCAAAGTTTTGTCAGCAGAAGCAATGTTTTATAGTAGACTAACAAACAGGGTCAGGAAAAACAGAGATGCTTTTTGGCATATAATATCTCTGCTTATAAACTCTTTCTGTAACTTATGTGACCCTGTTTCTTGTAAGAAGAGAGATTTTATGTAATAGACTGATATTTGTCAAGCAGAAAATACTACATGAGAGAACACAAGCAGATAGCAATGAGAAAAAACACAAAGGTGGTAGTACAATAAATACAGTCTGCATAGGAGGCAATGGAAGAAGGGGTATTAGGAACTGAAAGTGCACCTCCAAGAAGGTTAGTGGGAGTTACAAAGCAGACTTGATTTACCCTGGAAAGTGAGAGAAAGCTTGAGCAGAAAGGTGTGTGACACTTGTGCAGAAGTCATTGAACTGAGGCACAGAGAGGGCGGGGAGAAGGAACAGCTGAGACCTCTCTGGAGCTCAGCACAAAAGAGAAATCTTACTGTGAAGGAGGGCCAGGAAAAGCATTTGGTAAGTCTCCTCATTTCTCTGTCACAAGGGCAGGCAGAGCCAAGGAATGGGAAGGAAAGAGGAAAACCAAAAGAACTGAAGCGACCAATTGACAATTGTGGATGAAGGAAGGGTAGGGAAATTGCTGCAACAGTGACAGAAAGGGAGAACCTCTCTTTGAGTCCTCTAGGGGTCCTGGAAAATGACTGAGTAACAAGTGGGGTGCTGCAAGACAGGAGGCAGGGAGCATCCCCTCAGGAATGAGTTGTCTGACTGTATGCAATATAAATATGGGTTATTTCCATTCTTGATGTGTGTAAGCCTTAAAATATATATTGCAGATGCAGCAGCTCTATCCTGAAAATATGAATGCTGCAGCTGTCTCACCCTTGTCACACCTTCCTCTTTCTCCCATGCCAGAATTAATCCCTTATTCTGTCATCTCCTGCACTGTGGGTCCTCAGCCCAGCTCTGATCATCCTTCTTAGCCATTCTGCCTGCCTGATAACTGGGGCATAACTCAAGATAAGGGCTCAGGAGCCACCTGCAAAGATGTGCTTCTTGAGCAGAGGCACTAATGAGCTCTGTGGAGGGTGCGTGCTGAGAGAAGCACCAGCAGGGAGTGAGAAGAGCAAAGTCTGAGCACTTCATCTGAGCAAGAAACAGGTTGGGAGACTGTTGCAGTGGGGAAGCCAAAGGTGTGGAAGCCTCAGGAGGAAAGTGAGTGTAGGAGGATGGAGCCACAGATGGTTAAAAAACCCCAGTATGGTACAGATAATACGACACTGGCATTTTAAACTTGCTGCCTTCGAAAACCCTTCTGTATCTTGAAAAGTGAACCTCACATTTCATTGTACCAATTGCTACTGACCAGCCAGGAACAGTAGCATTTTGAGGCTGTCATTCTGACTAGTAACCCGTAATTTCTTCACTGCTTGTCTTATGGTTGCAACTGAGTCTTTAGCAGAGAACTCTTTGCACCCTGCCTGATGTAAATATTGACGTATTCGTAATTATGCTTTGATTTCTCTGGCAGGGAGATGGCCTTTTTTTTAACCTATATCAGTATACTGGCTAGCACACTAAGTCCATGTGATAATGATGCTATCACAAATTAGAGTTAAATTAAAATACCATTCACAGGCAATTTGTATGATGTGGAATTTGGCCATGGGCTAACCTGGCCTATAAGCCTTTTTTTGGTTTTTTTTCAATGTTTTAGAGAACTGCAACCTTTCCAACTCTGTGGCTGTTCAAATTAATGTGTTGATCTCTGTACATATATCACATCTTGGTCCAGACCAAGTGGCAGCAGACTTGCTGGGGCTTTGAACCTCCTAGTACTTGTAATGGGTGTGAGAGAAAGAAGGAAGAAACATTAGAGAAGAGAATAAAGGAAAGAGAAGTGGAAAGTGAAGGACATCTGAGCATTTTTTATAACAATTGATAGCAGTTCCTTAGTAGTGCAGCAACATAGAACAGAAAGACAATTGTCTGGTTAATGCAGAGCAGTTACTTGCTATTGCTAGAGCCATATCCTAGAAATCTTTTGGGTTTATTTTTTGTTTGTAGATTTGGGGGGTTTTTGTTGTTTTGGCTTTTGGGGGTTTTTTGTTGTGTGCTTGGGGGTTTTTTTGGGGAGGGGGTGGAATTAGATAAATCAGGTTTTGTCTTTGAACAATGGAAGGTTTGGGTTTCTTCATCTTTCTCCCTTCTTTTGTTGCCCTTATTCTCCCACTTCCAAGTAAGGATGTAAGTGAGGTTCCTTATTATCATCTCCAGCATAAATTTATCCATGGCCATTTTAAAACAGTTTATTGTCAGTTCTTGTGCCAGACTTTACTTTCACGTTTGGTAACTCCTGTGTCCTTCGTGCTCACCCCTATCTATTTCTGGAGAGCAGCCAGTTCCCCTCTTCGGTGGAGCTTTGCCATGCTGTCCCAGCCATGCTTTTCTCCTCTGCTTCCATCTAACAGGCTGTCTGTTTTCTTGCTTTGTACAGAAGATGACCTCTAATGCTCTCCTCCTGTGGTAATGTGATCTAGTGGCTGCAGCAGAGAGGAAGGTGTCAGCAGTTCTGGATTGTATTCCCAATCCAGTTATTGGATGATGTGAGATCTGGGGAAGGACATTCATCTTTGTTTCCCTGCAGGCTGCAGTAATAGTCACACATCTCCATTTAACAATAAAATTGCTATTACCAAATTAATTATTAATACACACATTGCAATATTTTCAGTATCTTGTAGCAATGAAACCTGACTCTGTGCCACTTGCTGCCCTTTAGCTTGTGGCATGGCATGCAGTCCTCTTGGATGTACCAGGGTGGTACCCACAATGTTCCCTGGCACCTATGCTCTACTGCCATGATAAAAGCAGCTTTCACATATTCCTGACTTACATTGGTAGTACTTGTGAAGTATCACATGACTCATTAGGCATCACCTTAAGGCTTTCAGGCCCTAATGACCTTCTGCCCAATTCAGGAACATAGCTTTCCACTTCAGCATGGTTTTCTATCCATATGTATTAATCCCAGTCAATGTAGTGTGGCCAGAGTAAACATTTTGGGGTACAATATCTGCTTTTGTTTCTTTTTGCTACACAAATTACCTGTAGCACTGGGAAAGGTCGCGGAAGCCTACTGAAACCTGAGGATGGGCATGTGGGAGGAAGAGGTGCCACATGTCTGTGCTGGTTCCCACATAACTCCTGCCTTAACTCTGAAGCAGCTCTCATCTCCTGGGGCTGTATCTTATCCCTTTCCCACTCACTCTCCCCTTATGGCCTGCAGGTATTGGGCTGTAGCGCTTCTCATATTTTTGTCCATGGCTGAATTAGCACATTTTTAATGGATACCTTTTTTCAACACTGATGAAAATAGCCTAGAATTTTCATATTTCTCTGTTAAATCCACACTATCCATAAAAAGACTTTGCTAAAAGGCCAAAGCAGTTCTTTAGGCTTATTATCATTACCAGTTTAGAGACCATGGCTCCATTGTAGAAGGAGTTATTTAGATACAGCAAACTCAGTGAGTTTATGGTCTTCTGCTTTTGCAGAGAAATTGAAATGATGAGGTTGAAGATCAAGTTATTTTCATTTTATGGCACAGAGCAATTTATTTTGAATCTGTGCTTTTTGTTTTCAATAGTATGGGTCATCAGGAATAAGTAAAGCACCTTTTTGATGTGTAATGGATTGTTAGTATTACACCCCCAGTCATCTATGATTTCTGTTCTCACAGTCATCTCCAATAGTCTGTACCTTGCAAATCACCAGTAAGATATGTAGAGCTTGTTATGCTGACAACTAGCTGAGCTGCTGTTACCTTTCTTGTTTCTCCTGCCCAGCAGGACTGCTCCAGGTCGGCTGGAGATCATCTGCCTGTACATGGTTAGCAAACTGATCTCTCCTTGCCTTTCGAGAAACCTTGCTGAGCTAGTCTAAGGACAGGAAGGAGCTAAACCCTGCACCAAGATGCAGAGTTGCTGCTGACAGATTGACCCCTAGTGTGTCCAGCTGAGTCGAATGGCATATGAAGGGAACATAAGCCTCTTGCCTGAGGAAAGGATTCATGGCAAGCAGGAAATCCTATAACTGTGAAACTTGGAGAGGAAGCTTGTGCTGAAGTTTATGTTGTGTTAAGATTTTGACTTACTGATAAAATCTCCGGAAGGGCATGAGCCTGGTTGTGTTTTCTGTTGAACGGTGTTAGTGCTGAGGGCTTTCGAAGGGTGGCTGTGACAGTACACATATCTCTTAGACCTTGGCCCTATGTGGGAAAGCTGACTGGAGTGTAATTGTAGTAGATGCTGGTACTGGGTTTACTCTCATAAACATGTAATGGGTATTGGTCTACAGAAAACTTCATTTCTCCTTTTTGCATTTATGAGATCCTTTTTGTCAAGCTTGTGGATCAGAGATATTCCAAAGCAGGTAGATAATGAGTGCTCTTACAAAAAGCAGGTAAAAGTCATGCCAAAGCTTTTTTAAGTACTTTCTTATGCACAGTAACAAAATCTTGGTAAAACATGGAGTCTGATTTTTATAAAGTACTGAGCCTCTTTAATTCCAGTGGAAATCAATGTCAGCTGTTGCTGCTGAGCATCTCTAAACATACTATTTGTGGTTTCAGACCCCGGTTAAACCTCCATTGACTTCAGACCGTCCTTTAATCAGAGTAAGGACATCAGTATTTAGCCTCCTGACAGTTGTTCTTCTTACAGCATTCTCTCTCTCTTTTGCCCTGCTTGACTCATGGATAAGATTTTCTTTTGTTTAAAAATTCAGTGTATCTTCTCTGCAGAGAGAAGACTGGTACCCCCACAACCCTGAGAAGTACTTGCAGCTTGGGCAGAAGTAGCACAAGAAATTACAGCTGTTTCTGGTGATTAAAACTGTGTTTTCTGAAATCATAAATGGAAATGCTGGAAAAGAAAAGAGAAAATAAGTTATTACTGTAGGGAGTATTCTGTATGGAACTTCCAGGCAATGTGTTAACACAAGCAATGATAAGGATCAGTCAAAGAGCTAGTATGCCAATGTATCTCAGTGCTCTGTTCTGCTTGTATTTCTTCTAAAGAAATCTAAAGATCACTTTGAGCATAGTGTATCTGTGTCAAGGAGTGTGTTTGTAGCATTTCTTTCTATGTTAAGGAGGAGTGGGCATTTTCAATTTTAACATATTTTCATGGTCCAGTGTACAAGCATGAATTTCTTCCCTAGAAGAATTCCATCTATATATCCAAGGTTAAAAGTTGCCATTTTTCTTTTTTTTTTTTTTTCCTTTTACAGGAGTAATCATAGAAAATGCAGCATAGCATGTGGGGTTGGGAGTGGGGATTTACTACTGATACTGGATTATCTGAGGGGAGACCTGGGATCCCAAAACTGATCTCTGTACCCTTCCACCATTGGAAGAAATCAGACATTTCAGACTAGTGTACTTTATTCTAGGAAATTCTCCTCCTCGTTACTTCAAAGCAAATATTACCTCATCATCACATGCTAGACAATATACCAAGAGAAAAATTATTTCCAGTCCAAAATATGACTGTCAGATTCTGCACATGAGGCACCATCACTGATGTCTCACAGTGACTCATCAGGCTTCTGATCGCTTTACTGTTTGGAGCAGAGCTTGCTACCAAATAGCCATAAAATATCTGCTTGTTTTCTCAGTTATTACTATTTAATGGTACCTGTTGGATGAGCAGATTCTTGTTTAATACCTTCCAGGTAGATGGCTGTACATTATGAAAGGGAGGGGATTTGCCGTTTGCAGAAATACACTGTTGTAACAGTAGTGATTTGCTGACCTCTGCTAATTTGTAAACTGTATTTAGCAGATCTGCTGTTGCTGCTCTTACAAGTATTTCAGAGCAGATGAACCATAAGAGAACCTTTTCCTTTCAGTGGAAACATTCCCTAATTTGTTGCCTGTCTTTGTGTTTTAGAGAGAGCAAAACAAAAAACAGCATAAATTTCACTTTATCTTTCTTGACCAAGCCAAGTTTTCTTTATTTTTATGCAACAAGAGAAACTAAGGAAAAGGACAGTAATTGAACAGAACTAACAGGATATTCCTATTTTAGCAGAAGAATGAACAGCAAGTGCCCATTGGCTCTCATTTACTCTAGCAAGGATTAAAATAGATCATCAGAAGATCAGCAAATATTAGCAAATCAGATATCTAGAAGGTGAGAGCTTGAGTTTTTTCTACAAATGATGTTTTTTTCACTAAAACCTCCTAAGAATAAAGTTTTGATTCTGGAAAGGTAACTTTTATGGTTGATAAAGAAATTAGAGCAAAGGACCAGCCTGGTGGGCATGAGGATTTAGTGAATGCCACAGAGCTCATCACAGCAAGGATAGCTTTTAACATGAAAAAGAAGTGAAAAATCCATGTGCTTTTTCCACCCCTTCATGAGGAGAGGTCCAAAAGGCCAGCTAAGAGTCCACCCATGGTCACCATGCATATTGGTGGCATCAACTTGGCACTGGTCCTGCAGATTTAGATATTGGCAAGGGCAAAAATGAACAAAAATGCTGTGAGAGATTCCCTGCCTCCCTCTCCTTCTCCCCGTCTCTCTCTCCATCAATATATTAGGCCTGGGGAAAGCAAAGACAGCATCAGGCTTCACATGGGATTTCTCAGCAGGGCTCCTCTCCCATCTCAGATCTGAGAGACTGTGATGATTTGTATCTTTGAATATGTTTTCAATTCATTTTCCTTTCAATGATGCTGAAGAAAGGGGTGCCAACACAAAGGAAGCTGCATCTGTCACTCTGCATTTCTCTGGTTTCTAGTAGCAGGCAGGCTGCTGCTTGTAGCTGACTAGAAAACATACTGTGGTTTGTTTTGTTGTTGGTTTTCTAGGGAAGGAAAAAAAATCCAGCACTGATAGCTCATTGACTCAGGGCATACAAAGCCATAAAGAAAGAATATTGCCAAAAGGTTTTCCTCAAAAACTTGAAACTTTCCAGATGTTACCATGATGCTTAAGAATGCCTCTTGCATGGCATTCCCCTGTGTCCCAGGGACCTTGGTGGCTTGGACCTGGAAATAACGATCATCTCCCCTCCTTTGGGGTCCTTGTGGGAGTCTTTGGCTGCAGTATCCCATGGGAAACGTCCATTGGAGGAACACATCTCATGGATCATCTTCTAGGTGAGAGGTACCCAGATTCAGTCTCCAAGAGTCACAGAATGGCTGAGGCTAGAAGTGCCTCTGAAGAATATCTAGTCTAGCCGAGCCCAGAGAAGGGTTAGCTGCTGTGGGTTACTCAGAGCCACATGTGGTTGGATTTTGAGTATCTCCCAAGGATGGAGACCCTGCAGCCTTTCTGAGCAACCTGTGTCAGTGCTTGGTCATCCTTACACTAGAGATATCATGAAGGCAGGACTTCCAAACACAAAACCTAGTAATTATTAATCTTTTCTGGTTTTGAGGTGGGATTTTGGTTTTCAAGGGGGAGGGTTGGGTTAGAGGTTTTTTAGGAAAAAAGAAAGAAATGCAACTATTTTAGTAAAAAGAAACTTTTTTTTTAAGGGTGATTTAGTTTTCCCTCAATATACTCTGCACATGGACTCTTCGGGAATACTCCCACTACAGCTGTCTTCATACCAGAGCAGCACCTGCCTGTGGACTGCATTGCAGTGTTGACAGAAGGGTTGGTGATACTGTTGACCATTATTTAATTAGCACCTGGCAAACACAGTCACGCTCTTTGTGCTGCCCAAACAAACTGGAAGGAAGAGAGCCTGTTCTCAAAGAAGCTGTTATTTACCTGTTAAACAATAGGCTGCACAAAGATGTGGGTGGAGGGAAGCAAGGACACCAAAACTTTTGTGCTGATCTCTGAACTTCAGCATCGTGTCTTCCCTCATTGTGTCCACACGGGGGAGAAGAGCAAGATCCTGGTCACGCTACCAGAAGGTGTTAGCCGGTCACTTGGACAGAGATGACCTGTAGATGTGACGTTTTCTAGATGAAATCACTGTTGGTGCCTGTTGGGCTCTGTATTCCTTTTTAAAAGCTGCAGTACAGGTGCACTTAATACGTATTTTAGAAGGACACACTTTATAAAAAGCCTAATAAATAGTAATTTGCATTTTTCAGTTGTGGTGTTTTTCTGTTAGGAAATTAGCTCAAGAGCAAAAAGAAGCAAGTGCACAGTTATTTCTTCTCTTGGAAAAATGCCTTTCCATTGAAAAGGCATTTTTGAGTCTGCAAACAAGAGCAGTAGGGGATTTCTTTTCCAGATATTGCTTCTCAAGTAGAGCAATAAGGAAAGAAAAAATGTGGTTTCACTAGAAGAAAATGTGGTGTTTAAAGGGGGCAGATGTCAGAGTTTTAAGGGTATTCAGGACCTTGGGGTCTGCTGAGGGCGAGTTCACCTGAAGGAGGACTACTCTTGCAATGTGGCCATCTCCTTCCTCTTGCTATGAAACTACTATTCCTTTAACTTCAAAGAGTCAGCAAAATGTGTTAGTTTATCATTTCCGGGTGGTATAATCACATATGTGATGCAGGTTTTGTGAAAACAGGAAAAGATACTAATATTCATAAACCAAAGCCAAGTAGAAGAAAGCATAAACAGCTTTCAATACATTTGTTTGGATTTTTTCTTTTCTTTTTCTTCCTATCCTCCATACCTGATGTTCAGTTGCTAGTTATTCCAGGGATTTGAGAGGGATTTGTATGTGTTTACTCATGCCTGCCCTTGCAGCTGGAGTACCTCAGCTTGAAATGTTCAGTGTTGCCCTTTGCCTAACACCTGCCAGACCTTGTGGCTGCCAAAGCCCAATCTTCATGCATCACAGGGTAAAGCAGCCAGCAGAGGCCCTGGTGCTTGCTGCAGGCAAAAGGCAGTATCTCATGTACTGAAGATTTGGAGCTGTGGAGCTTTCTTGCATAGTTTGGAAGCAGGGGCTAGTATCCACCAAGACATGGGCACATAAATCCAGCCTCAGCATTGAAGATGTCTTCTTCCACAGGGAGCTACTGGGAACTTCTTATAGACTTTGTTGCTACACAGCTGCTGTGTCTGGATTGCAGATGCAAGCACCAGTGGAGAAACCAGGCCATGATGGAGGGTGATACCTCATTCCTTCTTGAGGAGGAAAGGCAGAGTTGAGCATGCAGCCATTGTTTTGGCACAGGCACCATTTAGATTCCTCCCTGATGCTCTGTGTGTGCAGCCCATATGTTACATCCCAGCTTTCTCTTTCCTGTTTACTTCTATCCATTTTCCCTGAAGCTTTTTTTTCCTCTTCTGCTATGTCTTGGCCAGCAGACTGTAATTCCTAAGTCATCTTCAAAGGAGGTGCAGAGCAATGAAAGCCCAAGCCCTGGGATGATGCTGGAAGCTGATCCTCCAGCAAAACCTGGAGAAGCTTTGCCTTTCAAGGAAGCACTCAAAGTGTCCTCTGAAACACAAAACTGTTTACCAGGTTATGACACAGTTGTTCCCTTGACTTATGTAGTGAAGCACATATAAATTTGTAGTGGAGGGGAGGCACCCAGTTTTATGATGTGTTTTCATGCTGTCTTTTTGTTACTGCACTTGTGGATGACAGCAGTCAGCTGTAGGTTAGGACTCTGCAGGTTGTGGCCTAATGAAGAAAACCTTGGAGAGAGGATCAGGCATCTTCGATACAAACTGGCCAGCAGACGTTCACTCTGCAGAAAGCATCAAATAGCAGGAAACAATTTCAGTCCATGTAGTTTCTCTCTATCAATGCATACTTCAAAAGCACTTTGAAATTTTCCTCCTGTCCACATTCCTCTTTCTCTGGCAGGTGATTCCTGCCACTTTCTCTGAGCTTTTCTACTCTCTGGTATTTTTGATAGCCAGTGTGAATACTAGCTAGTATTAAGTATTATTAAGTATATTATTATATATAGTATTATTAAGTATACTAGCTAGTTAGCTTAAAATTATATGATTTTTATATTCCGCTGGAGTACATGGTGTAAAACCACAGCCACAAAAATGCAAGCACCCTCAAAATGAACTTTCACCTCTATGCAGAGAAAAATGTGTCTATTGGAGATTGTAACAATCATATAAAATCATTTAGACCAGTCTCATAGGTGGTCTCGATATCTAGCAACAGTTTTCAGGCCATTCCAGGAAGATTAATTTGATCCATGCTGGAGTTAGTGTTTTCTTTGGGACTGCAGTGTTCTTCTCAGAAATATGGTCATCCTCCAGCCCACATTTACGAAGTAGATGCCAGCTAGGCCTGGGTTCAGTGATGTTTATGAGGGTGGTGTTAAAGGGATTTTAACAGAAAACAAGAAGAAACTGTACAGAAACTAGAGCAGTTCTTTCTGGCACTTCCAAAATCCTTGCACAGGGTTATGGGGTATTTGTCTCGGATTCAGAGATGTTGCTTGCCTTTGACTCATCTTTCAGTAAACCCATACTGTAGAAGAACAAAAAAGAACTTTTTTTTTTTATGTTCCTTCCAGGCAGCTCCAAGCCTCAGAGAAAGAGCTCTCAGGATGCCAGAGCCAGCGAAGTCCACCTCTGCTCCCAAAAAGGGCTCCAAGAAAGCTGTGACAAAGACCCAGAAGAAGGGCGATAAGAAGCGGCACAAGAGCAGGAAAGAGAGCTACTCCATCTATGTCTACAAAGTGCTGAAGCAAGTCCATCCTGACACAGGCATCTCCTCCAAGGCCATGGGTATCATGAACTCTTTCGTCAACGACATCTTTGAGCGCATTGCTGGTGAAGCTTCCCGCCTGGCCCATTACAACAAGCGCTCCACCATCACCTCCCGGGAGATCCAGACAGCCGTGCGCCTGCTGCTCCCGGGAGAGCTGGCCAAGCATGCTGTCTCAGAGGGCACCAAAGCCGTCACCAAATACACAAGCTCCAAGTAGCCAGACATCACCTCTCCAATGGGACCATCAAGCACT
Organism: Galbula dea; assembly: GCA_013399015.1. Taxonomy (NCBI): domain Eukaryota; kingdom Metazoa; phylum Chordata; class Aves; order Piciformes; family Galbulidae; genus Galbula; species Galbula dea. The sequence goes on from VWZX01002122.1 coordinate 2,822,669, forward strand.
GGACCCTCTACACAAGTGCAGGTGGGCAGCCATGGTCTGGATAAACATCACAGCTATTATCCACAGCAATTTACAGCCTTGGAATGGGCGTGAGAAGCTGCCTAGTAGGAGATGGTGATCTGGATGTCAGCTGAGTTTTATAGTCTGTTTGAGATGTGAAACAGGTTTGATGAGGCTGGTGGAGAAGGCCCCTGCTTTCACATCTCATCTGAAGGACTGACTGACTGTAGTACATCCAAACACTCCTCTGTACTTGGCAAACATGCATGTTTGGCGCTGGTGGGAGAGACTGTCAGCGGCGACGCAGAGATGCCATCCCTGAAGTCTTCCTGTTTGGCTGCTTTCTCACAGTCATCCAAGATGGGCATCAAGGAGTCAGCACTGGTATCCTCTCCCTCATAGCCCAGATCCGTCCCGGTGTACAGCAGTACAGCCCATCCTGTGCCAGCTAAAGTGACACTGACAGCTACCAGGCGTGACCTGTAGAATAAAATCCATTATTCTATCCAGCTATCTGTGCTTGACAGCCTGTTTTAAAGAGCAAGCCTGGTGTGCAGGTGGATGCCCAGGATGATAGGAAGCACTGCTCCTCCGCATCTCTCCCAATGGATGAGCCATCAAGTAGGCTGAGGGTGCTGGCACTGGAGCTGCCCACTGCTTCCCGCCTTGTGCCAAAGTGGATGGATGGGCAAGGCAGGATGTCAGGGCTGGGTCACCACTTTCCGTGGCTGCTGCTTTGCCTGCTTTCAGACTTGCTTTGGTGTGCAAGACATTGCCAATTCTGCTGCTTTTCAGAGACTTTTCCTGCCTCAACTCTGCCTGGGTGCTCCCTTCCACCATAAGCATGGCTGAGAACGGGTGGTGCCCATGGGGATCCCCTCTCCTGCAAGTGCTGGGTTGGTGTAGGACAAACAGCACGGAGGTGTTAGGAGGGGACTAAGGATTTGGGAAGGCATCTGGAGTGGTAGCAGAGGTGGTTAATGCAGAGATCACTGTAGGCAGCTGATATGGCCATGCCTTCCCTGATTTATTTTCCAGTTAGAAAGTAAAAGCAAAAGCTGGGGCTGGGTGGATATATAGGGATACTTGCCTGCATCCCAGTGATATTTTAAAGACTAAATAATTTTAAACTACTTCAGAAACTCCCCATGTCTTCTCAAAGTCCACAGTAAGGTAAGCAATAATAAAATCCTGATAAAAGCCATAGAGATAATGGAGAAATGTCTCGGTTACAGGTTTATCTTGCCCAAACTGCTGGATGGCAGAAAGCATGTATAGAACCGGTGTGAAGTTGAAGCTTCCTACTCAAACACAAAATTAGCCAAAAAAAAAAAAAACAAAAAAACCCCAAAATCTCTGGTAGGCAGTAGCTCTCAGTTAAAAAAAATATTCATGTCTAAAATAACAACTGCTTTTTGCAGCTTGTTATATAAACAAAAGGGGCAGCAAAGACACAGGATCCAGAACTAAGAGCAGGTTCTCCCCAAACTCCAAGACCTTGCTTTTAATTGAAAGGTAAATTCATACCCTGAAACACAAACCTTGCAGTACATCTCTCACTTCACTGATGTTTTCCCTGTTTCTTTACACTTTAGGGTGATAGAGACTCTTGCAAATTTAAGATGCTTTTGGAGCTGTAGGACTTTGCAGATCCAGAAGATTCAGTTATTTCTTGTTTTTATAACAATGTTGCAGTAATTTTCCAGTTGGTCTGAGGAAAGGACTGTGTAGAAGTGCTCAACCAAGATCACCTCAGACGCTTGAGAGCAGCATGAGGTCTCATGTGGTCTTTCTGCAAGAGCAAAGGTCAAGTTGCTTATGTGCTGCTCCCATCCCCCTGCTTTCAGTTTGAACACTCTGAGGAGCTTTACAGCCATGTTTCATACCCTAATGCCAGCTGGGATCCCTAGCAGTATCTTTCAGAGAGGGCAAAAGCTGGCTCCCCAGGTGTCAGCACGCACAACAAGCAGTTCACAGCAGCAGTACATGTATGTACTTGGTAGCGTTGGTAACCTGGACTGCTTGGCCAGGACACTTCAGAGGTGACAACTTAGCACTTCCTTTTGTTTTCCAATTAAATGGTCAAAATCAGATACCAAAGATGAAAATGTACCTGTAGTGGGCCTGAACCATCATCCTTGGCCCCTCTCCCACCAGAAATCAGGCAGCAGATGACACAGGAGAGAAATACAGGGAGTGAAAGGCTGACTGGCAGCACTGGAGCTTTCTCCTCCCATCCGTATGAGTTCAGAATTTATCGCCTTTAGGGGGTCCTCCTGAAGGTCAGAATTCAGAGTGGAATAAATCCACTGCATGCCAAGCAGTGTGTGTGTGAGCTAGGATGCACATCTCCCAGGACTGGGCATAACCCTGTGAATCCTCACTCTTTTGAGCAGAGCAAAATCCGGCTCCAGTTTGGAGGCTGCAAGAAATCAGGGAATAAAATGAAGTATTGTCCCTCCAGGGTGTCCTGGCCAGCTCAGGGAGCCAGGGACAAGGCTGGACACTCAGACAAGAGCTTCTGTCCCCATGCACATACTCACAGTGCTGATCTCATTTTCTTCTGCTGCTGTTGCAGAAATTGTTTCAGAGAGAGGAAAATGGTCATTTAAGGCTATGAAAGTACTTGGAAGGCTTAAAGAGGATTTTTATGTTGTTTAAAGCTGAGTGATTGAGTCTGGCCATGTCCATCCTTTTATAGTTTAGGCTGTCATTTCACACATCATTTGCTCTTCATGCTCCCTTTATATCATTTTTTTGCTTGCCCTTAACAATGTGGAGCACATGATTGAGGGAACTGATCAAGGTTGAAATGAACCTTTTTGGTTTTTTTTCTTTTCTTTCAGGCTTTGTTTTAACCCAGTTCTAGTGGTCTGTCACTGCTGTACAGACACTACTGCCAGCTAAGGGAAGGGCTGACCCAGGAAAGGCAAGGCTGCATGAGCTAGGACTGACACATAAAGCAACTGGGAAATTAATGGCCTCAGTGTCAAGGAAAAATGAGGAAAGGAAATCCGTGTCTCCTGCAGTGGTCCAGTTAGCAGCAGAAACAAGGATTTTAAATACATCACTATGAGTGTTACCCTTGCAGTGTCCCACAAGTAGTTTGTCTAACAGTCCTGATGCTGGAAATCAGACACATCCCATTTCTGCAGATCCCAGAGGACTCAAGTGGTACTCAAGGGAGAGGGAGCAGGTTGGGAAAGGGACTCTGCTCCCATTCAGCCATCCAGCAGTTGGAGGCTCCTTGTTCAGCAGGCAAACAGCATGTGAAGCAGCCTGCCCTTCTCAGAACTGCCTGCTGCTGTACAGGAACATGCTTACAGCAGTTTAACAGGAAAACAGGAATTATTTTGACTGTGATGAGTCTTAATAGTAGAGGCAATAGAAAATGATCTGAGAGTTCAAGCATCACTTGTCCACTCAGTAATCTGAGGTGTGACATACTCCACAGTTCTCTGGTAAGGGGATTTGCTGCAGAAGAGAAGTTCTGTGCTTCAGGATCTGTGCTTTAAAAAAAAACCATGTATGTCCAGCTCTGGAACTGATAAAATGTTTCCAAAATGAAGACAATATGCCAAGCCCCACTGTCCCTACCTGATTCCTAGTGCAGTCCCAGAAGCATTTCTGGGCCATTTCTGTGTTTTGCCATTGAAACAAACAAAACAAAACAAAACAAACCCTGCAGATTGAAAGTTAGAAAAGGAAGCTAAAAAAGAGTAATACAGCCTTTATATTAACCTCATATTAACCCCATGGGCATCACTGCACTGAGTTACTTGTTTTCATGTACAGTTGAAGAGATCACATTAGCAGCTATAAGTCTACACCACATTTTCTACCCTGCTACCCTAGAAGGGCTTAAAGTCTATCTGCTCTTCACAGCAGAGCTCAACCTGCAGAAGAATCACGTGGCCATGTGCAAGGAGATTTGCTCTTGCTCAGAACAGACAGGTCTTTAGTCAAGCACAGGGAGAACAATTGTGGAGGATAAGTGCCTGTCCTGGACAGAGCTGTGTGTCCTAGGAAGGGATGCCAGAGCTGAGACCACTGAAGAGCCCTGCCCAGAGGAGCTATGTGGCTGTGTGCCCTTCTGACCTGCTGACAGGCAGCCATGCAGAGGTATCCCCAAGTCCTGGCCACCCCTGGAGTCAAGCTTGGCATGGCCTCTGCTCAGCCCTGAGCATTTGTCCCATCATAGCATTTCCTGACAGTTTACATCCAGACCAAGTTGTTTACAGGGAAAGGAAGAACATGAACTAAAATATAAAAATCACTTGCTGCCAGAATTTTGAGAGTTCCCTGGGACCAGCACCTGGGGAACAATCTCTCATGCTTATTCTCCATGCATGGTATCTTGTGGGCTTATGTACACAGAGTTTTTCTGACAGTAAGTGTTACATCAGGTATGGTCTACATTATACTACTGCTGGTTTATGACCTATCATACTGGTATTACCTGTTTTCTGTTAAATGTATAAATAAAATATAAATGCCAACCTGTTGAAAGTCAGATGAGACCCAGTTGTCAGGATGTCTTTGCTTCTGCTGTATCACTGGGGTCCCCCCAAGCCCTACATATCCCTTTCTCCTTCATACTTCCTCCACACCTGGGGTGAGAGCAGCCACCCTTCCAGCAGATGGAGACCAGCTGGTCCTGGCAGAGAGTCAGTCCAAACCAAGAGCAGCCCCTCACTGAGGGGATGTCACAGGCTGCCCTTGTGAAACCTCAAGGAGCGTCACCCCATGTACCAGCCCAACATGAGCATGGTTGTGTTTTCAGTCCCTTCCAACAAGCTTGCCCCAGGCAGAGTAAAGCCTGCAACTTGTCCTTGCCACAGTCTGGCTTGAGGTGCACTCTGCCTGGCACCTGTCCTTTAACCCTCAGGGGGAAACACTTTTGACTTGCACAGACTGAGCACTGTGAGATTCTGTGGTTGGAAAAGTGTCTTACACGCATTCAGATTTACCATCTGTCTGAATTAACAATTGCTGCCACTAGAAACATCTTTCTTTGGAATATGAGAAGTTTATAGGCAACAAACATGGAGTAATGTACAGCATCTGAAAACCTGAGGAAGGAAAATACCTTCCTTTTAAAGAATGTTTGGTAAACACACTCAAGTGAAACAGTTGCCTGTCAGACATCAGTATCATAATGCACCCACTGGAGTGGGAAATACATGTGCCATGCTAGATGCTGCGTGCTGGAGAAAGGAGGTAAGACTTCAGACTCAGCATGTAACAGAAACAGAGCTAGAAAGATTTAGAGTCTTTTTAAAAACGGGCTCATAAACTTAACATGATTGGGGAAAAGCAGTATTTGGAGAAAACAAACCGTTGTAACTAACTGAGCTGAAATATTTCTTTCCAAAGAAATAAATTATGCTCCTTCTTAAGCTGATTTCCATTTTGACATCCCTTTGCAGAACAGCATCCACAAAGCTCTTCCATAACAAAGCTGACACTTGGGCCTTGGCAAGTCCCAAACCAGGTTACAAAAGGTAGAACATAATCCAGGATGTTGGGTGACACCTAATTGGTTTGTTTAGTTATTCAGTTATTACTTAGTTATTATTGGCTGTTCATTCAGAGACCATTAGCTGGGCTCAGGTGCCACATGGCTGAGACTGTTGGCAGAACCAAATACAAGAACTCAAAAGAAACTGTGGGAGGAGGAGGTTTAAAATAAGTAAAAAGGAGCATCACTTCATGCAACAAGCAGTCCACCTATTGAGCCCTTTGCCAACAGATGTCAGAGATGTTGCAGCTTGGTTCAAGACCAAATTAATGGAAGGGTAATCCATTGAGAGTTGCTAAACATATAAACTGTTGAAAATTATTAGAAGCTGGGAGAATTGGAGGAGGACATTACTGTATGTGTCTGCCCTATTCCTACAGCCTTTCTTGCCTCATGGCCACTGCTGGAAACAAGATTTTGTGTTGGATGGACCAAAGGGCTGATCCAGGTTGTTTGCTAAGAATTTGTGTCATGTCCGTCTTATACTACCCATGAATTGTGGAGAGTTTCAAGCAGTCTTCTTTGGTCTCCATTGCTTAGAAGAAAGCATAAAAAGAAATCTTTTATCTTCATTTCCTATATGGCTCTTGCACTTGCCTTGATGATTATGTGGATTATGTTAGCTTGGGTTACATGAAAGATATGAGATGTTTTATTTCTGAAATAGTTACAGTTAATAAACACAGATGGTGTGAGAAAGAGAGAGGAATGTAAAGAAAAGTTGCTCTCAAAAACATTTCACATTTTCTCCCTTGAAACAGCTGATATAGAAAAAAAAATTATCCAAAATTTCCTGCCTTTTAATGTCCACAATGCTAATTCCTTCCATGAAAACAATATCTTACAGAATTCATTCAGAAAAAAACCTCTTAGAGATTTAACTGTATTCTAAAGACATTAGAAGACTGTAGTAGCAATAGAAATGGGAATACTAGTAAGAATGGGGAAGGAATGGCAAGGGCTGAGTATGAGGTACCAGAAGGGACCAAAGGCAGGAGACTGTAAGTGAATGCTGTAAGTGTGGCAGGTGCTAAATGGGACCCTGATGAGCCCACCAAGATACCAGCACAGGACCTAACCTGGCACGTCCTGGTGAAACCAGGCTGCCTCTGAGAAACACAGCTCCAGACAGGGAAGCCAGGAGTACTGTTGATATAAGCACTCACTGTCCTCTCTTCACCTGAGACTGTCTAGAGGCACCAACAAAAGGAGGAAACATAAGTGCACCACATCCAATTTCACTAAAGTGAAGGAAATATGAGGGTGCTATTGACATTTGCCATCTTCTTTTTGTAGGTTTCAGTTTCTTTGGAGTGCTGCAGTATTCAAGGACTCCCAGGAAGCCTGGTCCTGCAGGCACTAATGGAAACAGACTATTGAACTGCTTCATCTCAAAAAAAATTCTGCCCTTTTAGCAAGCTTTCTGAAGCATGACTTGAGTTCTAGCAAAGTGGGAAGCTTGCAATGGCAAGGGCTGCTTGAGCACATTGAGAGGTAGACACTTGCTTTTGCTGAGAGGCTACATTTTGGGGACAAATGTTTATCCACAGCTACTTCCTCCGGTCACCCAGGGAATAAGAAGTCACATCTGACTGCTAACCTAGAAGATGCAGCATCCTCCCTTCCCCTCCACAAACACCCTGCAATGCTATGTCCACATGAACTCACACCAAGTCCATCCTGACTTGTACTCTGGGCAGGTCTAGAGCAAACCAACTGCAGCTTTAAGCGGAAAACTCAGTGGGAGAGCAGAAGAAAATACAAAGTGATCTCCCAGCCTCTTTTGTAGGTGTTGTTATAGCAAGAGGACCCAAACACCTCTCGCCACAGCTGATCTCAGCTAACAAAACCTGTCTCTGTGGTCTTCACCAGCAGCCTCTGGCCACTTAGCAGGAGAGAGCCTGAGCTCTTTTTAGCCCGGATGACTCAGCACAAGGAAGCCTTTATAGCTCAGCAGCAAGCCTCTCACACCTCTTCTCATCACGCCTCTTCTCAAGTTTTAAATACAAGGGGACAAAAGTTCCTACAAACTCCTGATTCTGTCAATTCCCTGAACATATGCCTGTAGTGCTGTTTATGGCATTTAAGTGTCTTTAAATGGAAAAGCTAGAGCTCCTAGGAATCATGGGACACCGCATGCACCATCTCTCTGCCAGAGTTAGAATCTTCCCTGACAGACGCTAATCGGCACTTGTGATATTCTGCGTTTGTAAGGCAGGAGGATACTGAACAACGCTGAGCAGCACCAGTTCAATGCAAGCAGGTGTGCATCATGAGGGATGAACAGGAGGTCCTCCATGCCAAAGGATGTCATAGCAATCAAGAGCCCAGCCATATTTTAGAGGGATTAGAAGTGCATAGATGGCAAGATGAGTTTTAATAACAAAACACTAAACCGGTGCAAGTTTAAAAGCAACAGGAGCTCTCCATTTCACAACAAGGCATCAGACAGTCTTCTCAGTCCCCTAGAGTCAGCCAGGTGTAAAGTTTGACTGAGTAGTAGAAAAGATTTATAATGTCTTCTGCATGTGGTTGAGCTGACATTTCTAATCACGTGGTAAGATTTCATGGCATGACACATGTCAGGTTGTGTTTTGCTGTCCAGGGCTGCATTTCTCCTCTATTGCCATCTCCCTGTCTCTCAAGAGGCAGAACTCATAAAGAAGATTTAAGATGTAGATGTGTATTGTCTAAACCATACCAAGTACTATATCCTATGTCTTGCTAGAGGCCCAGTCACTGCACTCACTAAACTCCAGTATGAGATCTTAGTTTCTTCTGTTATAATTAAGTGAGATTTCACTAAGAATTGAGTTTATTTTTCGCAAGGTGGAAAAATGCCCTTTTTCATCTTATGAAACTCAGTTCTTCCCTTCAAGTCAACCAGCCAGGACACCTCTACTGGAGTGCTGAATCACACAACCTAAGATGGTAGCACCTTGTCCTTACAGAAATAGGAGTGATATCATCTGGGTTTTGAACCCTGAACTGAAACATTGCCTGTGCTGTACTGACAAGCTGAGTCATGGAGACAGCCTCAGGGAGAGGCCTTAGGCACAGCAAATGCTCTCACCTGCAATCCAGTCCAAAGCCCTGACCCTGAAGGACAATACACAAAGATCTTTCAGCAGCTCCTGTAGGAGCTGGCTTAAACCTGCTGACTGTTATTTTCATTCTTAAAGGTAAGATAAGCTGTGGATATAGCAAAGCAGTATTTGGTATAAATCAGCCCCTTGAAACACAGCCAACTTGTGTCAGGGCTGAAATAAAACTGAAAAGAATGTCATCCATGCCAATTATTTTATTTTTATTTCAGCAGTGCTAAAATAATTCAAATAAGAGCAAGCCTTGACAGGAAAGAAAACAGCATCTGTGCCAGAAAGCCTGCTCCCAGGCAAGAGGCCAGGCTGGCAGGACAGCATGGGCATGGTGAGGAGGAGTGCGCCAAGGGACCCTGCCAGACACCTAGGGAGCAGAAGGCGAGTGTCTGCCCCTGGTCGTGCTGACCTGCTCTGCCCCACGCTGACACTTTGCAATCTGCTCAGGCTTTGGGAGGTCCCAGCAGTGCCCTGTTGATAAGGTACAGCCTACATGTGCACTAGGCTTGTGGCAAGGGGTTGTGACACCACCATGTGCAGCCATCATTTGTAGGTGGCTTTGGATAGTGGAGATTTATGCCTGAAGCTTTGGTCTCTTTGGCATAGAAAATGCCTGTTTTCTGGGCAAAACTAGACCTATGGGGTGTTTTTCATGACCTCTACTCCTATATTTCATCATCTGCAATAGCAGCAGGCTGCAGGCAGGACCCAGCAAGCAGGGGGTGGTGACCATTTCAGTTCACCCTTAAAGCCAGAGGGAGCATGGGGCTAAACCTGGCACATCTAGCTTAGACTTTACAGATGCTCCTCTTTGATTTAGCACCAACAATCCCAGCATCTGAGAAAGTTTTCAAAGAAGATTCTGGTGACTTGCTCCATTTCATTTTCTGCTGGCCTCTAATTGTTTCCAAACACATGCATGGCACTTCCTGTTGCAATCTGTTCAGTCAATATAAAATCACAGTGTCAGTTGTGTCCTACCTTGTCCCCCACAGCTTTCTAGGTTCTCCAACCAAGTGTTGACCTCATCAGATCTCTATCACGCTCAAAATCCTTTCTGCAAAGTTTCTTCAAGCCTCTGCTTCTTTCTTCTGCTCCTTACTGCAGGTGGCTTTGAGCAGCTAATCCACAACAGGCAAGGAGGTAGCATTTCGCTTTCTCTGAGCCCTTGTCTCAAAGAGGTAGATTAAACTTGAAGAAATCAGACTTTCCTCTGTGTCAAAGTCCCTTATCACAAGGTACAAGTGAAAAGGCCTCAAGGATTGCTCATCATGCCACTGCAATGGAGGAGGCTGAGTGCTAATGGTGCAGTTGAAAGGGGAGTTAAGTCCCCACACACAATTATGTCACAGTTTGAGCTAGAACAGAACAAATTCTCTTCAAGGATTTTACTTTTCAGCTATGTCTCTTCTAAGTTATGGCACTTTCTGAAGCAAACAGCATATTTTTGCAGACAGTGCCTGCTTCTAGTAGTGATAACACTCAATATTTATAGTTACTTCCAAGGATTGTATGCAGAAAGGCTCTTGCTTATACTTGCTCCTATGGAGACCAAGGTCACTGCTAAATCTTGTGTACACAAGATTGGGGGTTCTGGGTAAAAGGCTGCACCTGCAGGGAAGAGTGGACAGGACAGGTGACCCTAAAATGACCAACTAGGTATTTTATTCCATATATGTTGTGTTCAGTATGAAGCTGAGGGGTCACAAGCATTAAACCCCTGCTTCAATGGCTGGTGTCTGAGGAGGACTCCGTTCATTCTGCTTTTGATTCCACTCAAAGAGTTCCTGAATCCAATTCCAGAACCCAGCTCCTGAATCTGTTTCCTATCTGCTACTGATTCTAGTCACACTTCCCCAGTGTCTGCCCACAGCATCAGTGGTGAAGGTGGTGTAATTGACATCTGGGGGGTTGGGTTTCATATTGATTTTGTATATATTTGTATACATTTCATTTTATTGTTATTATTTTCATTAAGGTTCTTTTAGTTTTCTTTTCCAATCCCTAAGTCTCTCTTATTCCCTTTCTCTTCCCCTTTGGGAAGACAGAGGGGTTAATAGAGAACATCTGTCACCCACCTAGTGGCCAGCCCACCCCTAACCCTTGACACACTGGCAGCTGCAAAAAGCCAGCACTGATGAAATAACATTACTTCACTCTGCACGGATCACTAGTGCAGATGCTGGTATCTCTCATCACTAGAATGAAAAGTGATTTCCATGCTGCCATCCAGCTAACTTGAGCTCAGATGAAGTACACCCCAGAAGTGCACATTTTTCTCATTTACAATGAAGGGAGTTTGAAAACCTTCCTTGGAGAGCAATATCTGAAATTAGGCAAGTTTGTAGTAGGAAGGACATGGCAGAAGGGGGGAAACAGACCCACCAAGGGCACATCCAGTAGTGACTGGTGGCTGTGCACCTTCCAAGATGTCACATCCCTGACCCTCCCACGAGCAGTCATATGTAGATTATTGATTGTTCACCATGACAAGCTGCTGTGCTGAGAGATGCTGACCCACATCTGGTCTAGCTCAGCATGCTAGAAGCTGGCACAGGCATGTTATCTCCACATACCTGACACTCACCAGAGCCAGCAATATGCCCCAGCCAAAAGCCCTTGCAGACCTACAGCTCTTCTGGACTTCCCTTTATCACCTTCATGTATTTTATGGCAGAAATTCTGCCTGAGCCACCACCCAGAGGGGCTTAGATGGAAGCAGTGCACCAGGGACTCGGGTCACACCCTTGCAGGCAATGGGGAGCCTCTTGAGAAGATGGTTCCTGTGGCTCTGCTCTCAGTCTCCCACTGAACTAACAGAGCTGCCTTGCCTTCCCTGTGGGAAGCCTTTCCACTGAAAGGAGAAAGCACTTGATTCTGAATCCCACAGAGAGCAAGACAAAGCCACCTGTGGGATAAAATCCCAGGAAATAGAATGTGTAAGTTTTGCAGGGAAGTTTCATAGACACCTGGCATCAGCCACGCATCTCTGCCCTACCTGCAGCCACTGCCAGATGTTTTCTGCCCTTCCCAAATCTGTCCTGGAAAAGATTGCCTCATTACTGTTTGGAGATCATAGGTACAGGCACAGGACATTGAGGACGGCCTTGGACTTCAGGATCTTCAGCTTTACCTGCCTACAGTCTAGGGATGACACCAAAAGGAAATCCCTAAGCCACCTGACTCCTATTCTCTCACACTGAGCCATGGCAGGAGTGGCACCAAGCCAGGCAAACTCCTCCAGCAGCTTCTCAGAGACTCAGTTCATGCCTAGTGCTAGTGGTTATGGAGTGGGCTACATACACCCTTTCATCTTCTGGTGAGAAATAAAATTGAAAAATCATGCTTTGTCTCACCCTACCTCTTGTAAGAAAAGGAATAAGGAAAGCACAGGTCCCTGAAGCTTATGGAGGGTGGTTAAATATCACCACAGACTGACTGAACATTGTATTCAGCTATCCCTGCTCTCTCTCCAGTGCTGCTTCTGCCTAACAGCACTGGTCAAACCCATGGTGCTGATGTGGGTGCACTCTCAGAGGCACACTCTGCAGCAGAGTTTTGATTCAGTTGTGAGGTGGGTGCTGGCTTCACGATGGGAGCACAGGTTCTCTCCCCATCAATGTCTTGGAGAGGCCATAGACAGAAAAATCAGTGTACTTGCAGGAGGATTAGGAACAGTTATTTGAAGCCTGCGACACCTCTCCTGATGCCAAAGGGCTTATTCTCATTGCACCAGTGTGGCAAGGGCAGAAAATGGCTCCATTTGAGTTTGGCTTCCCTTAGCTAGGAGAGCAGTTCTTTCCTCAGAGAGCAGAGCAGGCTGTGTTCTTTCTTCTGCATTTAGATCCCAGAGATTTGGGTTCCTTTCATTTTTCTTGCAAATCATATCACATACTTTGCAACTTATTTCATAAGGTACTTGTGGGAACAGAATCTGACATGCCACATCTCTTCCTAAACCTAACATGATCTTACTAGAGCAGGATTTTAGGGGATTAGTAGCACTTAATTACACAGTTCTTTGAGTAGTATGAATCTTCCTTGTATGCAGGTTGGAAGAGTCACAAGCTAATGACAAATATTTGTCCTCTTTAATTATGTGTAGGAAGAGAAGACAGCATAGCTCCCTGCAGCTTTCATCCTCCATCACTCTGACAGCTTCAACATCACCTGCTCTTAGAACAAAGCAGGCACAGAAAAAAAACCCACACTGATTTTGGACCAGGTAGCACAGGCTCGTAACGTGAGAGCATGCATTTTATTTATAAGTACCAGTAAGGAACCTAGGCACACCTAAGACATCACTAACCTTCCTGATCTTAGAATCATAGTACTGTTTAAGTTGGAAAAGACTTTTAAGATCATCGAGTCCAAATGTAAACCTAAAACCAGGCCACTAAGTGCCACATCTACATATCTTTTAACTACCTCCAGGGATGGTGATTCCACCATTTCCCATGGCAGCCCGTTCCAATGCCTAACCACTCCTTCCAGCACCCTCTGCCCAGGGCCCTTGAGACTATGCAAAATGTGTAAACATATGACTTATTATAAATAAAATTCTAGTAGTTTGTATTCAGTTATAATAATATAAAATTAACCATCAAAGGCATTAATTTTTATGTGTCAGGTTCTGCTGCTCTGATAGATTTTAGGAAACCAGTAAGTGTATTGCTTCACTCTTCTTCATACACAGAATCACAGAATCATAGAATTATCTGGGTTGGAAGAGACCTCCAAGATCATCAAGTCCAACCCTTAATCCAACACTATCATGATTACTAGATCATGGCACTAAGTGCCACATCCAGTCTTATTTTAAAAACCTCCAGGGATGGTGAACCCACCACCTCTCTGGGCAGGCCATTCCAATGCCTGATTACTTGCTCCGTAAAGAACTTGTTTCTGATATCCAGCCTAAACCTTCCCTGGCAGAGCCTAAGCTCGTGTCCTCTTGTTCTGTTGCTGGTTGCCTGGGAGAAGAGACCGACCCCCACCTGACTACAACCTCCTTTCAGATAGTTGTAGAGAGTGATGAGGTCACCCCTGAGCCTCCTCTTCTCCAGGCTAAACAACCCCAGCTCCCTCAGCCTCTCTTCATAGGACTTGTGCTCAAGTCCCTTCACCAGTTTTGTTGCTCTTCTCTGGACCCGCTCCAGCACTTCAATATCTTTCTTGAACTAAGGGGCCCAAAACTGAACACAGTACCCAAGGTGTGGCCTCACCAGTGCCGAGTACAGGGGAAGGATCACTTCCCTCGTCCTGCTGGCCACACTATTCTTGATACAGGCCAGGATGCCATTGGCCTCCTTGGCCACTTGGGCACACTGCTGGCTCATGTTTAGCCTCCTATCAATTAGTACCCCCAGGTCCCTTTCCACCTGACTGCTCTCCAGTCACTCTGTCCCCAGCCTGTAGCACTGCATGGGGTTAAGCTCAAAATCCCATGACATGAAAAAATCTTAATTTTATCTACCAGTTTCACCAAACTGAAATATTGGGGTATTTTAACTGCAGTTTTAATAGACTTTCAAGGTTTTCAAACAGTTTTACTCAAAAGTGCATTGAAAAGTTTTGGGGGTTTATGGTTTTTAGGGGGGAATTTTGACTTGTGAATGAGCAGTTCTGTATGCTGCAATTATGAAGGATTGCTGAACACCTACAACCTTGTTCCACAAAGATAAATATGGGTTATGAGTAGTCTCATCCAAGCTTATACATACATAGTCTGTGGTGTAATGAGGTCCTGATCCACATGAGGGGTTTCACTGTGCTGCTGTAATGCAAATAATAGCTACAGCTGGTATGTAAGGTCAAGAAAAGAGTTATGTCTTTGGAAGTTCAGGATTGATGCTGCTCCTGTACAGAGGATAAATGGTACATGTAAGGTTTGTCCTCAGGAGGCCAATAACTTACAATTTTTATGGTTTTCTTTCTCACAAGTAACCCCTGAAAACTCCCGAAAAGACTATAAATGCAATATACATACTGTTGTGCATATTTAATGTTTAATACCTTTGACTTTTGGTGTTAAAATTTGGAACTTTTTAAAAATTACTCTTTTCATAAGGCCAGACTTGAAAAGTCTGTGATTTACTAAACTCTTAACAGACAAATTTTTAAGTTTTCCTACAAAAAACCAAAAACACTCCTTCTAAATTGCTTCACTGGATGCTTTTTGAGAGAGCTCACACTTAGTCCACTGTTTTTATCATTGTCTTAAGAGGTAGAACAACTCTGCTATGATTAATTTTTCATGCCTTGGGTAGGAAGAAATAATTAGTGTGCCCCATACCAATTGTCTGCAATGGTTTTCTGATTGACTAATTGACTACAGAGCTAATGAGATTCAAAACTGGTTTTTATATATGAATTTGAGCAGACCTATTTTAAGAACTACGAAGACAGATTGTCCAGAAGCTTTCATTTGATGTCAAGACAGACTGGCATTTTGGAAATGCGGTTACATTACCGCCTGGGTAGCTATTTTGCAATGGGTTTTGCCTCTACCTAGTGGCTAGAAGATGAATTGCATGGCTCCCAGTTTTAATTTGGTGGGAGGCACAGTGTTTTTGGATAGGGATACATATAGAAACATAAAAAAACACTTTATCCTATCACTATCTAGGGATTCTTTTTTCCCCTCATTCCACAGTCGAGCCAAGAAACTATTGGTCGGATTGGTGGTGTGGACATGTGAATAAGTATGATATATTCCTCACAGCACCAACAGTCATGACTCACCTGTAAGATTTCTTTGAAGGCATTGACAAGCAAGCATCAACAGACAAGCAAAATCCAGCAGATACAGTCAGCTCTATTTTCAAAAAGCATTGGAGAAATCCTTCAACAGCAGCTCATGAAGTAGTTCTTGTGGACTAAGAGTGACTATCTTCATGTGAGCACACAATTGGTAAATAACAGGAATACACCAGCAATACTCACAGGGAAGGGGAGTCACAGCTGAAGACCTACACTGACATGTGCTGTGGCCGTTCTGAGCAACCAGTTTCTAAAAAATCTGCAAAAGAAGGTGAATAATAGACCTTCAGGGATAATGGGTAAAATCAGCCAACTGTGTATAGCTGTCCAAAGTAATAAGTAATAAAGTTACTTCAGCAGTTGCTAAAGGGTTTCAGAATACCCAGAAATTGGACAGTAAAATGGCAGGAAAAATTTGCAAATAAAAGGTAGATAAGCTTAAGACAAACCCTCTAACTTCCAAAATACAGAGATACAACCTGAACCAGCTACTGCTCAGCAGGTTCAGCTTGAAAACTGCTGAGCACTCACTAATGCACCCACACCACCTGCGGGCATGGTCCTCACTGCATGGCCAGCTTCTGGCAGCACCAAGAGTAAGATGACAGGCATGTATGCTTTTCAGATAAACCAATGGGTGCTGGATAAACTCTTGCAAAGACAGTGCTAATAACAGAAATACAGTGGCAATTCAGCCCAAGCAAGGAAGCTGAACTCAAACCTGCCAGCAGACACCATGTCAGCTATAATTATTGCATGCCAGCGTGTCTCACTTAGCAAAACTGTTAATGGATAATTCATCAACCTAAATGAACACTGCTGGGGAGGTCCACCCAGCACTCTGACATGCCAGCTGCTTCTGTTCAAGCACTGTAGGGCCAAAAGCTCATGCCCCAAAGCAGTTCCAGTTGCTGGGATTCAGTCTCTCTTCAGAAAAATGGTTTATTAGGAGCCACATCTCCTGGATCACCCCACCACCACATCTGCACAGCCACAGGAGACCTCTGTGTCCATACCAGGTGACAAAGCACAGAGACAGGGCAGATACTGGGCAGCTCTTCTGGCACTTGCAGATTTCACTGGCTCAGTATCGCTTGAGGAAGGTCTGGCTTGGCTGATCTGGTCTGACTACAAACCACTGACAACCATCCTGAGAAGTCCAGTACCAGGTAGGAAGCCTGCCAAGCTGTGAGATTATTGCCATTTTCCAGTTTGCAGCCACTTTCTACTGCAGCGTTATATTTCAGTATGTCCTTAGAGAGACAGTTGCTGAACCACAGACTGTTCAGCAATCCAGCACCATGCCCCATGACTAACCCAGGACCCTTCTCTGCCCCTGCCTGTGCTGGCAGGATGTTTTGCTGGTTAAAATTTTCAGAATAAGCCAATTGTTACAATCTTTTTCATCAGTGGCAGCTGCAGGAATATTTTCTGTTAGGAGTCTCTCAGACTCCTCAGAGTTTGGAAAACATTTAATTTTTTGCACTAAAGATGGAAATGGAGATTAACACTTTCTAACATTACAGCAATCCTCCCTGGATGAGTAGCAGAGATGATGGTGGGAGTCCCAACACTTCACCCATGGCTTGCAAAACCCAAGCACACCCTGCTTTTTCCTAATGTGACTTGGCAGAAAGTGCAGCTAATTGTAGAGACAGCAGCAAGGGCTGATGCTGACACTCCAGGAGGAATGGTTAGAGATATTCCTAGAGGATTTTTATCCACCTGAAGATATATTTTGTGCCCCTGAGGGCAAAGAAATCATCAAGACAGCATTTACAGCTGTAGGTCAGGTCTGGAAAGGCAGGTGTGATGCTGTTTCTGCTCTGCAGAACTCTGTGCTTTTCATCCAGGAACAGTTGCTGTGGCATGAGCAACAGTGGGATTTGAAACCAAAGACAGTGCATGAAAAACTAACTTGTGTGACTCTTCTTTCTTTGAGGACTGTGGCACTCAGGTCTGTCAGTATAAGGAAAATCAGCCTGGCAGCAGTGGTAGCGATGGAGTTCAAGCCTGACAGCCTAATGACCTCCCCACTCCCCAGCTTGTCTAACTGGTGGTTATTTTTGTCTTTGTCCTCAATACAGCTTCCAGGCTAGACTATCTGAAGATAAGGGTGTTTTGGGGAATGTCAGGCAGAATAAGATATGACCTCTGGCTGTACCTGAGCAAGAAAACGGGTCCCCTTGTTTCCATGCAGCACATCCTCCTCCAGCCACCGTGGTGCTGCCAGTGAGACTGCTGTGTGCAGAGGGGCTCCAGTCACTGCAAATAGGCTTGACCAATTTTACTTAAAAAGAAGAATTTGGATCGTTTCCCAGATTATAATTACCTATATATAAATATAATGATAATTATGCTACCTAACTGAGACCTCAGAGTACAAAGCTGACAAGCGATGACAACTAAATTCATTAAGACTGCAAATGTTCTTCCTCTCTTTTATGAAACAATATTGAGTGATCCCTGAAGAAATCCAGCAATCAGAGACATGATCTGCTAATAAGTGGTGAGCTTGGTGAAGAGACAGAACAGTCAGTCCCCTCAAGGAAGAGCCTTGGTGCTATATAACTAATATAGGAGCAGAGAAGTGGATAGATAAAACATTGGATTTTGAAGATACAACGTTTCATGTATTTGGTGTGAAACCTGGCTTTTCATTTTGTTTAGACCAGGAAATAAATCAGGGTAGGGGCTGTTCTTCGGCATGGAGGCAAACTGGTACATGGCAGACAGCCAGAGAAAAGCTCTTTTACTTTTCTTGAAATACACAGGGTAACCCCATCCAAATTTATCACTGAGCATGGTTCCAGGGCTGTGCTAAGCCCAGCCTGGCATGTGTTGGTGAAAGGGGTGAGCTGACACAGGGCAAAGCTCAGCTTGAGTGCGGTGCTCTGGTCCTGCACCAGCACTTGGACCTGACCCCTCTGGATGTCTGCAGGAGAATGTGGTGTCTCTTCAGTTCCAGAGTCAGAATGAGCCTATACTGAGGCCCATCACAGTCTTACTGACAGTTTTTGAAGCAATTTAGTATACTGGTTTTTCTAACACTTTCTATTTTTTTTTACATTTAAAGGTGCCAGGCCCCAGAGATGATGACAAACACTCAGAAATATGCTATCAAATGTATAAAAGAGAAAAAAAAATATTATTCCTATGCCTCTTGGGAAAAGATGAAAAGTGATTGTGGTGCATAGTGTACATCCAGACCAGGACTAGAAAGCAAAACTGCATCCTCCTATCAAACTCTAGATATGAGATAACACTAAGAAAGAGGAGGAAATAGCAATAGCCATAACACCTCATCTGTAAAAAATACAGTGATTGAGAGAGATGCTGAACACCTACATCACCTTCTCAGTCTTTTTGCTGAGACAGCTGCAAAGCCTCAACTCCCTCCCTCTCCCCCGTTATCCCAAGCAACCTGTTATGCTGACTTCATATTCCCGTGTTAAGCATTTCAACTGATGTTTTTATTTTCCAACAGGTAAAGTAATCTCCTGCCTGCAAGTGTTTCATTACAGCTGTGTGGTTCCTCCCCTAAGAGTCTGAAAGACTTTGTCTTTCAATGTAATTGAACTTCTGGAAAAGGAACAGTTTAGACCAAAGTCACAGTGTCCTTGCTTTTACTCTACCTTCATGCCTATCCATCAGAAGCTCTTTGAATACTCTTTTATAAGCAGTTGAAAGAATTTCCCTCGATGATTTTCCTGTGCAAAGTTTGCTGTGCCTGAGGAGCCCAAGGCAAGTTCATGGAAAACAGGGTATGAAGCCCCACTGCCAGGAAAGGGTTGAACAGAAAGGTGACTGTGTGTAGATGTTACAAAACTAGCCAGGATTGTTGAATCTAATGACATCAAATCTAACTGGCTTCTAGAGGGGTGAAGAAGACTGTCATGGTGCTGAGAGAGTAGGCAATATAATGGCAGGCAATGCTCAGTGCTGTTAAGCGTAAAGTAATGGAGATTGGAGGAAAAAAACTAATCCTTTCTCTATGTAAACCATAAAAGGTTCAGAAAATATTAGTTCATTCCAGAAAAAAAAAATACTTTGGAGGCATTAAAATCCCTGGAAAACAATGTTTCAATACTAAATGTGTGTCAAAAGAGTAGAGAGCACTTAAGAAATACTAGGGGTAAAACTGGAGCAGGCTGCAGTTGCATGGTGGTACATGAACATTATCCTCACACTCCCATGTAAATGCAGAGCATGCCTACCCTATGAGCATGCAGTGCAGTCCTGCAGAAGGCTGCTCCACAGCCAGAAACATGTCTGTCAGTACTTGAACATCTCCTTGTTCCTCACGTCCTTGTAGTACCACCATCAGTAACTGCTCCTTGGTGACTACACCTGAATGTTTGTAATCTGTTACTAGAGTCTGGGCTGCTCCAGTCCCTTACCTGTTTCTTAGCCAGGCTAGATGTGTCTACCTTTTGCACTCTTATTAATTAGTCCCCTAGTTCCTTGACTGAATAACTGAAGCTGGCAAAGCAAGGAAACCTGTCCTGCTGCACCTTTATTTTGATGGGCTGCCAGCAATCTTGCAAACTCACCTGAACCTCTTGGGCAAAGCCATGAGAGTTGATTTTCTTAATCTGTCTGTGCAACGTAGGATGAGACCTTGTGAGAGAAAAAGGGCAAATATTGCAAAACATGGTACAAGTTAATTTCCAGGGGTTTGTTGTTCGCTCAGTACCTCTGTTAATGTATAGCAGAGATCCAAACAGTAAGGCAAATGACGTTAATCTATAGACCTGGGCTTTGTGCTCTGCTTACTTGATTTGGATCATTAGTCTCAGTTTTATATACTAGCTTATTACAGAATTTGTTACAGAACTTGTCAGTTAGTAGAATTACATTTCTGATGCATTATATCTGCATCATTTTTCCCATAAATAAAAGTCAAGCTATATTCAGCTTTTACTTTCTCTGGGCCAGCAGGCAATTTTAGGGCATGAAATTTGCTCTTCTGTTGCTTTATTTGTCTAGTTGCATGTTGTAACTAGTGAAGCCTGTAGCTAATGTGAGGAGGGAACAAAAAAAACCAACAAACCAAACAAAACCCAGACCAATTTAGAGTGAGGAAATTCACAGGCAGTGTTTGAGAAGGGTGGAGCTGAGCTC
Organism: Galbula dea; assembly: GCA_013399015.1. Taxonomy (NCBI): domain Eukaryota; kingdom Metazoa; phylum Chordata; class Aves; order Piciformes; family Galbulidae; genus Galbula; species Galbula dea. Next base: position 2,843,174 of record VWZX01002122.1, read on the forward strand.
CTTAGGGTAAATTATAAATGGATGGTATTAACTCTAAGGAAATAAACAAGTTCCAACACTAAATCACTGCTACATCCACTGAGGATTTTAAAAGAAGCTACAGTATGATTGGCTACAATAAACTCACTAAGAGTTTGTTTCCTTTCTTTCTACAAAAGAGAATAAATTGTTTCTTTTCTTTCTGCAAAAGAGAAGCTATGTAAAGCCAAGAAGCCTTGAACATCATTCCTGTAATAAGGATCCCAAAGTTTTGGAATCTATTCTTGGCTTTAAGAACAATGAATGTTAGCAATAAAAGCATTCTGAAACATTTCCAAACATGTGTGGTTCCTCTAATAAGTGAAGGTTCATATTTCACCTTATGGAGCTCAAACTAATTCTTCCATTCTTAAAATAAACCCAGATAAATGTGAAAAAAAAATTACTTTTGCTCGCTTGGGCTGGACATGGAACAGTTCCATATGGGGATTGGAAGTCCAAATACCTGTTTACTGGGCAACTTGTTATGATGTTTTCAGTTCAGATGTTTTTTTCAGTGATTGGAGAAATTATCTAAAGTTGGGTTCATCCAATTCAAATTCACTAGAGTGACACTGAGACTCAGCTCCAGCCCTCAGACCAGACGAGGGACTAGCACTGGGATGAGGTCTCCTGCAGGTGCTTTAGACATATGGAGACTCCCTCTGTGGTGCCCAGCCCCATAGACCCAGGACTCCCAGCTGCCACAGGCTCACCTTCAAAACTGAGGAATTCCTCTTAACTTGCCCTTCTTTTTCATTAGACTTTGTCTGGGATCACAGAAGATTGATCTCAGCTGACTTATGGTCCTAGACAATGAAGAGGGTAGGATGTAACAGCAACTTAAAAAACTAGCAAGTTATTTGTTATTTGAGTGGGTTGATTTTTTTTTTATGTCTAATATGTTGTGAGTTTATTTGAAATCATGAATAATAAATAATGTTCCAGAACCTAGTTTTATTCACTTCTAATTTGAGGCACAAAACTTCTAATTTCTTTCCAGGTGCTGGAAAATTGGAAGGTTGAAGAACAAACCTTCTTTAGCCTGTGGCTAAAGGCTGCCTTATTGCTGGCTGTTGTGGTTTCTCAGAGTATGTTCTCAAAGTGTTTCTATAGTAGGAACAGATCACTGGTACATTTGTGAAGTAAATAAATGCAGTTGTGAACACATTACATGTATCAATTTATGTTAACACTATGTGTTTAGAGATAAAAGATACAGTTTATGTTGCATGGATGCCTAAATCTGAGGATAATTTTTCTTCTCTTGCATAACCTCCCCACAAGCAAGCGTTTAGAAGATAAAACCACTGGTTGGTGGGTGGGGGACACACTGCATATCATCTTTTTGCCAGATACTTCACAAATCTCATGGCAAAAAGCTTTTCACTACTCTTACTGTAAGTGAACTATTTGTAAACTTTTAAGTCTTTCCTCAAAGTACTGGTGGGCCAAGATGAGAAAAGCTCCATCTCCTTTCAAACAAACCTCCTTCCCAGGGATGGATGTTACACTGAATCACTTAATTCCCAGCCTTAAAAACATTATCAGCCTCAGCTCTGCATTCTTCCTCTGGGCTACAGATTTCACAGCAGAATTTCAATTGGGGAATGAATCTTGGTCTCTTCCCTGGTCTTGTAAACTTCATGGGTTAAGAAAAATCCCTTAAAGTTTAATTTTATTTGTTTCAGAGCTGAGGAACTGAGTGGAGCTGGGGAACAATGTTAATTTTTTTTCTTTTAGCTTCTCAGTTTTGTTTTACATTCACTTTGGAAAGAATCTTGAAATACTTCACTCCCAGACAAGTTGAAACAGAGCATTTTTTGAACTGCAAAATGAATATGTCATCGATTGGTACCAAGGAAACAAAGGGTCAGGCAAAACCTCACCCACTTGCATATTTTTATGGACATTGCCCATTATGGTGATGTCAGTGTGATTTCTTCTATAGAAAACAGCAGCTTCTACCAGAAAACCTGCAGAATCACATTCAAAGGGAGTATCTGGATTTCTTAGAAGGACTAACCTTCATTAAAAACTTACCAGTTAAAAGATGAGACAGAAGTAATTCTGATTTCACCACCACCTTGAGCTGCCTTTACCAATCCCTCAGTTTCACCATTGCCTTCTCTGACTCTTCTGGACCCACAGAATCAGCAGCAGAAACAGATCTCACCAGCCTCGACCTCTGACCAAGCAGTGACACTCACATCTGTAGGAAGCAATGTGGGAACTGGCATGAGACCTCTCACCATGCCTGTCTCTGAAAAGTGATTTGGGTTGCCAACTTGTTAAATAACTCACTCCTTTCACTAGGACAATAAGTTGGCTTTCAATACTATTTTCACTGGTTTGCATGTGAAATCTAGTTTGATGGCAAAATTATACGATGAGAGGTGCAATGAATGAAAAGAACAATAGGGATTATACAATTCAGATAACAGTTAAATATACCTAGCAAATGAATAAAACCCCTGAAAATAGAGGACAAGTTACACAAACAGGAACAGGATGGAGGATTTTGTGTAATTATACGCATAGTTTGTTTTATATAGGTGCTTTTACAATGTCTCCCCTTCCCCAACTCACAGATGTTGCCTCTTGTGGCAGTGAAATGGAAAGAAGAAAAGTCTAAACTGTCTCTTCTTGCTGATCTACTTTACCTGATAAAAGCTCTGGAAACCTGGATCTCACTTTTAAAAAGCCATAGAAAAGAATTATTTTGTAATAAAAGCTTATTTTTCAGAACACGGGCATTCAGCATTGCAGCAACAAAGTGTAGAGAGAAGGAAGAAAAGCACGGACTTAAACTAGAGTTTTCCTACGCAGATCCCAAGTTAATACTGATGTGATTTACACCAGCTAGAGAGTGAGCTGCTTGTTTTCTGGAGTACAAAACAGATCACTACAACCACTCAAACTTAATAAATAAGAGGTTATGTTTAATTAGTTTAAATCTATTTCTGTCTTCTTCCTTTTCAGGAGCTATCATTTTCATCAGAGGATCTGAAAAGCCAACTAAGCTTCTAAATTCCATTGTAAAAAAAAAAAAAAAAAAAGAAAAACAGAGAGAAAAAAAATCTAATTGAGTAAAGCTGAATCAGCTAAACATCTTCCAAACCTGCAGCTTATAAAGCTTTTGTACCTCTGACAGACATATTGGCAATAATCCAGGTGGCTTTGGTTTTCTCCCCTTGCAATAAGGCAGTTCCGGGGATAAAGGCAGTTAAAAGAATCTCGGGATTTTTTTTCACAGTCTTCTTGTAAGTGCTGAGGAGCCTAATCTGACAGCTCTGGAAATTGCCTTCCAGCTCCTACAAGGCACAACGTTTTGTAAAATCCCAGTCGGCAATATTTGGCGGTTTATTGCTCGCCACCCCTTGGTCTTGTAAGCAAGCTCCCTGTAGATTAGCCTCGGTATGTGGCACCGGTGGGTTGATGAGCACCACTGGTACCAGCTCTTCCATGTTTTCTTCCCCGGGCAGCTGCTCTTGAGTGTCCGCAGCGCCTCAGGGTGCGCGGCCGCGTCCTTCCCGCCGTGCCCAGCAGAGGGCAGTGCAGCGGCGGGGATGGGGTTTAGTCCAGGCACAGCTCTGCAGAGATTCCCCGCAGAAAGAGCAGGGAAACGGTATCGAGCCTTCCGCATAAATTCGTAGAATTAACATTCTCATCACCAGCGCAACATTTATGTGCGGGTTATGGCTTTGCGCCTTCCCACAAACTACCTAAGTTTACATCTCGCACGCAATTATTTGCAGTTGCCCTGAAGAAGTCGTTAATTCCAGACTCCAGGTCTTACCTGCTGCTTCGTACAGTTCAGAGCAAGGCATGAGTCTGTCCGCGGAGCCTAGGGCCGGGACACGCGGCACTGCCTGCGGCGGGCACAGGATGAGTTTTGCCCTGAAAAGGAATTTTACTTTTTTTTAACTCCAAAGGGAGAATTTAAAATAAATAAATAATTCTCTTTAACTTTGTTCTGGACGACGTATCCGAGGTGACAGGTGCTACTACGCGGGTAAGCGGCTGCGAGCCCAGCGCAGAGCCTTCCCGCGGCACCTCCGCCCCCCGGAGCGCCCGTTCTGGCGGCGGTACCGGCTCCGCCAGCCTCCCGCGCAGCCTCCACTCCAGGGCTGGCAGCTCTCCCGGCTGACGGGGCGCGGAGCCGGGACCGGCCGCCGAGAGGCGCCGAGTGGCGGAACGGGAGCCCCGCGGGCCTGGCTCCGGCCCAACCCCCGCCACCGCCCGGGAGGGGTCGGGCGGGGCCGGCAGGAAACTCCGCCCCGGACAGCGCCCGCCGCGTAGCCTGCGCCGCTCAGCGCCGCCGCGGAAACGAGCGGAGCGGGACGGCAGGAACGGAACTGTGCGGGACGGGACTAAGGCGGCTCCGCCGCGTCGCGCAGCCACGCGGGACCGTGCTGCTAGGGGCACGGCCGCGCCTGGGAAAATTCTTCAATATTTACTTTTCCTCCTTTTTTTTTTTCCTTTTTNGCTGACGAGCCGCCGGCGCTACCTCCCGCAGGGCTCCTGAGGGCGGCGGGCCCCGCGCTGCGCCGCTCGCCGCCCGCCGAGCCCCGCGGATCCCGTGGCAGCGGAGGGTCCTGCCCGAGGCGCGCCCGGCAGCGGGCGGGTACCGAGCCTCGCGGAGCCGCCCCTGGCTGCGTCCCTCTGCCGGGGCAGGAGGGCGGCGGGAGGCGAGGAGAGCGGCGGG